>PVKN010017180.1:0-17469 GCA_004027915.1 Capromys pilorides | reverse complement strand
AAGGACTATAAGTATTTTTGGTTTATTTTCTCCTCTGTGTTTACTTTGTCTTTGAGGAAAGGGGAGCAGAGGGCTGGAGAAGGCAGGTGCTTCACAATATGCATACTGCCCAGTAGAAAAGCAGCCCTAATGAAACAGTAACCTGTTGAAGTCCATAGCAACCTGCTAGTGAAATTCTTTTTCCTAGTGCCTTAAACAGTTCCATGGGAGTCAAGCTGGATCTTTAATGAACTTAGCAGACTATAATTCAACAAAGGGTATGATACTGGGATAAAGGATGAAAACAGAAGAGTGTCAGACAGTAAGAACTGCTGTTGGTTCCTTAGTAAAAAAGCACACTGACTTTTGATGAACTGTTTTCTTAGGCATATTCTTGTGTTGTTTTCTTTTCAGGGATGGCTGGACAGTGGCTGTTTTTAGCAGGGGCTCCAATTGTCCCAATACTGGATCAGGACCATGCAAGTGTTGAATCTTGAATGTACGACTCTTGGTAGGTGAGAACAATCAAGCTGAATTAGTGACACTGTAAGGAAATGAAATGTCAAACTGCTGACCATGTGTGTTTTATATTATTTAATTAAAAGTAGATAACGGTACATGAATGAACCACAAATCAGATAAAATTGACAGCATTTTTCATATTTAACACATATTTGTTGTGTGGTTGTGTGACAATTTACCAGAATAGGTCATGATGTCTCCAAATAGAAAATCAAGAGTATAATTAAAAAATATGGAAGAAGAAATATTAACTCCAAGCCTGAGTGGGGTGAGTCACAGTACCCAACACTGTTATTCCTATTTAATGAGAGTTTCCTTTATTTCATTCTTTTTCTTTTTTATTCTTTACCTTACAGTGGGGAAATTTATCAGAATATTGCTACTTGAAATTTTTACGTTAAATATACAATGTGCCTTTTATAGACATAAAAAAGTGGGATGGTTAACAATTATAGGGGTCAAGATGCTCCATTTATTTATTCCTGTTGATGGAGTCCCATTAAACAATGAATAGTTACTCAAGGTGGTCCTCAGTACAGAACGGAAAGTTCACTGGACTATCTTTGGAGCTTTCGGTAGTTCTGGGGAGCATACCTCTACTGAGTATCACAGGAATGATTGTGGTGAAAACCTGCCTAGTCCATCCAGCCTCTCCTGTGTCCGTTCACCCACACTTTGTATGATCACAGTACACCATCCTCAGAGCTGACTGGGGAACAACGGCCCAAACAGGTGCCCAAGTTGGTGACACTTGCTGCCAGGCTGTACTTGACTTTCAAGCTGAGTGGGGAAGATTTTGCTACATTTTTTTGCTTTCTGATCTTCTGATCTTTTCTGATTCAGCAAACCCGTATACCTCTATTGAGAAACATTCACAAAAATTCCTCCATACCTAGACTGTTCTGTTAAAGAGTGAAGGCTAAGTACTTGAATATATTCAGTGACAAGTGCTGGGTCTCAGGCCCCTTTTTTTTCTGACACTGTCCCTCATTATTTCTCTTTTTTCCTATTTTGACTTCATTATCTGCTTTTTTGATACAAGTGTGGCTGTAAGATTCACCATAAACAGAAGCCACTGAGACTTTCCTTGCCCACGTAACAAATACGCAGCTTTTGTTCACATTCTATTACATCATCCTATTTTGTTTTCACCACACAGCCTCTACTGTTTTGTAGTATTACTCTCTATCAACGATTGTCATTCTTTGATTAGCTTTGCTCATGGCACCTGTTCATTGTTAGGGTATAAACTGAATGAGGAGAGAGAGTTTGCTTACTCATAGGTTCTTAGAATGGTGCCTGGGACAGCGCTGACACCAACCAATGGGTGGAATGAGTAAGTGAATGTCCGGCCTTGGGAAGGGTTGCACTCTTCCCTGGAGAGCTGGAGCTCCCAAGAGGAAGTAATGAATGCTATATCCAGCTAATGTGTCTTAAGTCATTTGGTGGCTTCCTCTATTTTTTCATATACCTTTTTAATGGAATCAAAACTTTAGCAACTAAGTGATTCTTGATCTTTAAGACAGCAATCAGTAAAATATAGCTTCAGTTTTTCTACAAACTTAAATTAAAGCCTTTCCATCCCCCCACCTGGGACTGTGCATCATGATCCAGCTTTAACTCAGCTGGCAGCTATTATTTAACCTAAAATTAAAAAGCATGAAAGCAACCTCTCTTCTAGCACAGAGACGTTCATGAAAAGTTTTAGTTCTGTTGTGTTGACTCTGTAACTCACTTATATGGTTATAAAGTATCTCTTACATGTTTAAAATACCATTAATACTGTACTGGTAGCCTTAATTATCAAGGTTATTCCTTCAGCAGTTTTAAATAATCTTGAAATATTATCAAAAGAAGCTAACCTACCTCCATATACAGAGCTCTCAGAGTAGATCATGTATTGCTTAGGAATGTACTTCAGGCCAGGAGAAAATGTGAAAATGGACATGAGTTATAAAACTAATGTTTTGCTTAAACTGCCCTAATTACTTGAATGAGTGTCACTCTCAGAGTAGAATTAAGCTTTTCAATTTTAGTATATCTAGACCTACTCTGATTGTGCTCTCACTTAAAGTTAAAATCAAAGTAACCAAACATGCTGACATTCTGAGTGTGTGATGTAAAGCTATCTAGGAATCATTAAGGGATATTCCTTGTTAATTTCAAAACAATTGGAAAAGAAGGAATATATAAGGACACTATCCCTTACCTGGTCATCTCAAGAAAACCTTGAACTTGGCAGGGATCTTTGTCATATTGAGCAAGAATGTTGATAGATGTGTTCTATTTTTCTCCTCCTGAGACATTCAACATGGATTATCTGGTATTTATTGAGCAGTGTCATTATCATCCTGACCATGAGTGTGACAACTTGGGATGTGATTTTCTACTCATATATGAATAAATAGCAAATGCTTGTCATTCCTTTTTCCTGAACCCTATGTCCTCTCATTCTGTTTGAATGAACTTATCTACACTGTAATGGCCCAAGAATTCACTGAGCATGTACTGTCTGGCAGGTGCTGGGCTAGGCTTTGGTGATAGCCTTGGGGAGACCTTGATGTTTACCTTCAAAAAGCTCAGGCCCATCTCTGGCTTTCCTAAAATTAATAGGGCAGTGTGTGAATAACACACTGGGGCATCTGTATCACAAGTAGAAAAACAATCATTAGACATCTGGAATGTTTTCAGACTACTAACAAGTGAGGCAAGGACTCAACTACTTAGTGGTTGACAGTGTCTTAGCTACTCTTCTGTCCTTGCTGGGACAAATACCCAACACCCAAAATGAAGGAAAGAAAGTTTATTTACCTCACAGTTACTGGAGATTTCAGTCCACACTTGGCTGGATGCAAGGCAGAGAGGCACAATGCAGAGGCCAGCAGTTCATGGCAGCAGAACAGCAACAAAATGGTGACAGAGGCAACCGGGAAACTAGGGCAGTGGAGAGCAACAGAGCCAGTCTGTCTTTCTGTCTCTCTTTATATTACATGCGGGCTCTCTGCCTCAGCCTATCTGCCTTAGGCCACATCCCTAATCTCAGAAGGACTGAGACCTATAGTCTCATCAATACTAAAACAAATAATCCCAGTGGATCATGAGTCAAGTCTCAAACTCTAGAAGTCCCTGCCCCATGATTGCATGAGGCTTTGGGGGAACAGCTAGACATACACCATAACAGACAGAAAATTCCCTTTTGATCTAAGTGTTTTCATCTTGAATAGACATGACCTATGGTGTTGGCTTATTCTGTGGGTAATTTCCCTATAAGATAGTGTCATTGTATCCATTTTACATGTGAGGAACTTGAGATTCAGAGAAGTTGGGTTTGATTTCTGTGGCTACTGTGACAAATGATCACAAACTGGGTGTCTTAAAAGAACAGAGAAATATTTCCTCACTCAGTTCTAGAGATAAAAAAAATCTAAAACCAAGGTAAACCTCTTCCTGTGAGAAGCCTGAGGCAACTTGTGAAAATGGTTCATTACTCTTGTGACCTAGAAAACCCCACAAAATCATGCAAATCAAGAGGTTCAAATGTTCACATTCACTTTAAGAACATGCATGAAACTGTCATCAGGGTATGCATATCCGAGAGGCCACCAAGTATCTGAAGAATATCATGTTAAAGAAGCAGTGTGTGCCATTTCTGCATTACAATGGTGGAGTTGGTAGGTGTGCTCAGGCCAAACAGTGGAGCTGGACAAAGGATTGGTGGCCCAAAAAGAATGCTGAATTTTTGCTGCACAAGCTTAAAAATGCAGAGAATAATGCTGAACTTAAGAGTTTAGATGTAGATTCTCTGGTTATTGAACATACTCAGGTGAACAAAGCACCCAAGATGCACCACTGTACTTACAGAGATCCTGGCTGGATTAACCCATCTATGAGCTCCCCTGCCATATTGAGATGATCCTTACTGAAAAGGAACAAATTGTTCCTAAACCAGAGGAGAAAGTTGCACAGAAGAAAAAGATATCCCAGAAGGAACTGAAGAAATGAAAACTTACAGCATGAGAATAAAATAAGCATCAAATAAATGCAAATAAAAAATTAAACTAAGCTATAGGCAGGGCCATGCTCACTCTAAGAGCTCTAGGGGCAAAAATGGCTTTCAACTTCCAGTTTCTGTTGTGGCTCCTTGTCTTGTGGCTACATCACTTCTGTCTGTACCTCCTTTCCTTTTGTCTTTGTGTTGTCTCTTTTAGGTGTGCATCTTATCAGGTTACTGAGGATTGCATTTAGGGCCCCCACTGGATAATTCAGCATTTTTCCTATTGTCAAATTGCTCATTGTCATCATATTTACAATGGCCCTTTTTCAAATAAGTTAACATCATAAGTTGTAGGCATGTGACAAGGATATCAATATCCTTTGGTTACCCATTATTGCATCCAACACAAAGGTAAGGAAGCCTTCTTGCTAGGTTGTACAGTGGGCAAAGTATAGTCTAAGCATTGCCAGGTTTGACCTGAACATCTGTTCCTTTAAACCTGAAGCTGATGCTGGCATATGCAGTGAGATGAAGTTTTCAACAAAATTATACCGGTAGTTTCAGCCTAGAACTGTGGTGCAGAGAACTAGAATATAAGTTGTATTGATAAAGCTATTCTAGTTTTCTCTGATACATTCAACCTGGATCATCCTGTATTTACTGGGTGCTCATCTAGGCCCTGGCATAGAGATTCTATATTGAATGAAAATAGCTACCATCCTTATCCTTCCAAGTTCATTGTCCAGTGGTGGTGGGTACATAAGCATTTAATAACATATGAATGAATGTGTAATTGTGAATGGAGAAGGATAGAGAAGACAATGAGCAAGAAAAGCTCACCCAGGCTGGAGGTGGAGAGGTCTCCTGGGGGGAAGATACATGAGATTAAGGATGAGGGCAGTATAGAGTTAACAAGGTCAAGGAAGAAAGTAAAGAGTAAGAACATTTCAGGAAAAGGAAATGGCATATGCAAGGTCCCCATGGTGGAAGGGATCATCAATCTTTTAGAAATTAAAGTAAGATGCACAATGAGACAGCTTTGCCCACGTGAATATCGCTCTTGAGTGTAATTTCTAGGCAATGAGTAAGACTCAATGAATTCTCTAGGATATTAAGCTCTCAGGGAGCAAAGAATGTGGTGTCCAACTCTGGGTTCAGCATGTTTCTGGCATGGATGATGTACTTGTTGGTTGATGTTTAATCAATAAACAAGTGAATGAATGAACTAACCTTGGCTTTACCTGTCCATTGTTCTGCATGCTACCTGTCCATATGTTCTGTATGCTTCTGGTCTAAGCAACATAGCTTGGTCATGCATATTCTAGATGCTTGTTGGAGTTGCATGGTGATCCCATATGAGTGAGAGTGGAGGGTCAATACCTTTTCACAAACAGTTATGAAAAATCTAGAAGGCTGTTGGCCAAGGAGCAAAAGCACTGAATGTAAACCCTAGAACAACTTTCTCACCCCTCTCTACAGATTTGCTCCTGACACAAGTGTTGCCAATTGTGTCTCAAAACCAAAGCAGCAGTATCCTACTGATTCCTATACTTCCTTTGAGCAGGACTTTCTAAAGGCAAGCAACTATCTAATGCTTCATTTTAGAGCGCAACCTCATAAAAGTGCTAGCTTTGGTCCTAATGAAGAAGGAACAGGCTATAAAGATTTCCTTCCACTCTGTGAATATTACCGCCTTTGTGGGGTGGGCTGTTTCCTGTTAAAAGAGAGGTTTGTGCAATATGCAAGTTTTTAAAATACACATTTAGCTTCTTTTTCTGAGAGGCTAGAAAGGATACATTTTCTTTCTTTTTTTTGTGTGTGGGGGAAGGGTCTACAGGATATTCAGAGCCTCACTACTAGATCAGACTCATAGTGAGCCACTTGTTTACAGCCTCCCAAAAGCTGGGATTACAGGCACAGTCTCAATTGCCATCTCAGTGCACTCCAGGGGTGGGGCCAGCACAGCAGGCCTGGGGATCGAACCCCTACACATGTCTGCAGGCACTTTATTCCACTGATTATACCCAGGCTTTGCCAAGTACTGTGCTGTCAGCCCAGACATTGGTATGGTATTCAGTTTATTTCAACAGTAGAAATTCTGGATGGGCCAGACCTCTAAGACACTATTTCTCCTTGCTTATTATTATTATTATTATTATTATTATTATTATTATTATTATTGCCTGTAGGTGGTATCAGGTGCTTAAAACAGATGGATAAGGACAGCTCTAGATTAGGTGCCAACACCGAGTGGCTGTGTGGCCAGGCTCACAGCACAGCACAGAACTTCTTTGAGACTCACTTTTCTTACCTATAAAATGGAGCAACAGACCCCCTGAGACCCTGTAAAGCTCCCACTGTGATGCTCAGATGTTTCTTATCTCCCCTTCCCCGACATTCCATTTTTATCTCTTCTGCCCTACATACCTTCATCTGCTCTACTTGTATTCTCTTCTTTTCTTGCTGTTGTTCTACTGGAAGAAGTGAAGGAGCAGGAGTTGGATCTAATGTCTTGCTTCTTCAGAGAACAATAGTCAGAGTTCTAAAGCCTGAAGTGATCAGATACTGACAATAACTGCAGGAGCAGAGGCTTGTCCTGATCCCTTTAGAACACCCAATGCCAGGGTATTCCAGGTTGGGGAGAAGCCATCATGTGTGCGTTCATGTTATGAGAAAGAGTTCAGCAGAGGGGTAGATTGAATGGCTTCTTTCTCGCATTTTATATCTGTGTCCTTGTTTACTTTTCTTACATCATATGTACTCTTCTTACATCATGTCAAGGACCTGGTCCCCACCACCATTTCTGAGAAGGAGCCCATGATGGTCCTATGTGTTCCTCTCCTGACGACCCCAGCTTACTGTTCTGCACCACAGTGGATGACGCTGGTAAGCTCCCAGGTGGTTACTCAGCATCATTTTCCTTTCAGCTGCTCTCTTTCTTCTTCAATCTGCTCTCACAGATTATACTTTCTTTCTATTTTGGTTTTCAAAGACAAGACCACCTTAGATTATGGCTTCTTCCAAAAGATCACTTGGCAGCTTTCTCGTAAGCCTGAGGGGAGGTTGCAAAGTGGTTTCTTCTTTTCCTAATACAGGTATTAGACTGGCTTAATATTCACTTACTCTGGAAAATCCCACTTCACAGAAACACTTTTTACCATGAGCCAAAGCATTTCTCCCTAATTCAGCACAATTGCGCCTGGTTTATATCCACTGATGTTAAATGATTTCCCATTTAATATCAATTGGAAATGGCTGATTTCCTACCCCAAACAGTACTTAATGCCAATTATGGCAGGCAGGGCAGAGCCGTTTTTCAATTAATGACAGCACTCCATTTTGTCTGCTGGCAAGTGGTGCAAGACATGAGCACATGCATTTGCCTCAGAAAATGGTGACAGGGGGACTTGGTGTTGAATCACCACCTGATTAAGGAGTGGGGCTGGGGAGGAGGATGCTTGTCTTTTCCCTTTTACCTGAGGACTGATCATGCTTTAAAGAATTTTACTCTTGTATCAGAAACTTTTGGCAGATGATGATCAGAACTTGCTGGGGGAAGTGTAACCCATCAGCCAGCAGCAGCGTGGCCAAAATGGAGCTGTCAAGGATGAACTCTGGAGGGTGAAGAATGCACAGAGGACACTGTGCCTGTGCTGTAGCTTCTCTGGTTACTTAGTGAGTGCAGGTGGGAGGCTGAGATAGGTTACTAGCACCTATTGAACTTTCTTTCTTTCTTTCTTTCTTTCTTTCTTTCTTTCTTTCTTTCTTTCTTTCTTTCTTTCTTTTTTCTTTGTTTCTTTCTTTTCTCTTTCTTTCTTTGTTTCTTTCTTTGTTTCTTTCTTTGTTTCTTTCCCTACTGAACACTTTCTGTGGGTCAGCAACTTCATGTTATTTTGAATCCCCAACTGGCCTGGTGAGAGAGTCTATATGCTTAGCTCCATATCTGAGTGTGATGATTGGTTGATTCATTAATTGTGTCAACCTGAGTAAGAGAAGCTTAAATCAGTTCAGCTATCCACATCCTTAGGAGTGGAAGGCCCATCCTAAATGGACAGTATAAAGGGAAATGAAGAAGAACAGATCTATTGCTGTTTTTTTCAGAGGAGCTCCAGACTTCAGCCTCACCATGCAAGTCATCTCTTGGCTTCCAGCAGACTCTTCAGCTTCCAGTACGGATCCTGCAGCTTCCTTTGCAGATCCACCAGCCAGATGCAGGACACCACAGTGAGATCCAGCCATCTAACTACATCCTTAGGTCTCTAGTGTGCAGAAGCCCTCTGCACACTTCCTCATCTTACTCCGTGGGTAGCTATCACAAGCCAATCTAGTAAATTCTTATATATTAACATGTCTTGTATTATATCTGTTGCTCTAGTAAACATTGATTGGTACATTGAGCCTAGTAGGATGCTATGATGTCATAGAGCGATATGAAGATAGACTTTAAATCTAGGGTGGTTTCATTCTATCTCATGGGTTAGTCATTTTGTCTAACGAAACTGATATTTGATAAGAACACCAGTGGCTCACATAATACTTTGGGTACTGCTTCTTCAGATGAAGGAAGGTGGTGTTGAAGGGAATAGCCCCCAGTTCTCTAATTCTCAGTCTAGGATCCAGTCTTTTCTTGGTCCACTGCAACCCCTTTGTGATGCCTTATGTTCTTCCCCTCTCTGTGCAGATTTTGATGCCTGTTAGTGCTTCCCACCTTCTAGGACCTTGTTTGGAAGTTTCCTTGATTGCATAGCCTACCTTGGCTACCCTGCTCTGAACACTTTTAGCCTTCTACTCAGTGACTCTAAACTACCATTTTTTACTTATGACTGGGTCAAGATTTCTAGAGAGAAGAAATGATGCAGAGGAAAGGACTTTGGTGAAGTCTAATAGGCCTCATTGATGAGTTTCTTTCTTTCTTTCCTTTTATTTTCATATTTAGTACAGGATCTACAGGGCTTCACTATGTAGATCAGACTCATAGTGATTCTCCTGTTTTCAGTCTCCCAAGCACTGGGATTACAGATGTGTGCCACCACACCCAGTCTCAATTGATGTGTCAGTGTGCCCTGGGGGCAGGGCTGGCATGATACTCCAGCCACTGCCCTTTAGCTAAGCCAGCGCTCTAATGTGCTGAGCTATGTGGCTGGCCCCTCATTGACTAGTTTTGTGATTCCTTCTTACTTCATTCTTTATTATTCAACAAAAATTTATTAAATGCCTACTATGTGCCAAACAGTGCTGAGAGCTATTGATGCTGAGGAGCTTATAGACCAATACAAGGAACAGACACTGAAGGGACAGCTTGCATGGAGTGCTAGAGATATTATGCTATTATACAAGACAGATGGATTGAACTGAATGGGGGTTAGTTAGAGGCATCAGAGAAGTTTCTTTAGAATGGGCACCTAAATTGAGTTTTGAGGAGATGGTTAACTGTAGGTAGGAGCCAGAGAGGGACAGGAACTAGTGCAGGTAACAGCAGAGGCATGGGCATAAATGGTGCTGGGTGTGGCAGGCTATTGAAATTTTTAGTTTCATTCTTTCCGCTAAAACCTTCATTGTAGGAAAGATGTAAAATAGATCATAACCTGTATTTTCTAAATGATCACTCTTATTTTTAGACATATATTGTTATAAGCTTCTTGTTTGTATTAACTTGTCAAAATCTGTCTTGGGTAGCTATTCTTATTTTGTTCCTTTTACTTATGGGAAAACTGAGTCACAATGAGTTCAACTCATCCTGGACAACTAGCTGGCGAGCTGTGAAGCTGGAATTCATACCTGCTCATCTTGCTCATTCATACCTGTTCAGGATAACCTCTCAGCAGGTAACCTATTGTGATTCTTGAGTGAGTCAATGTGCACAAATTACACAGTGCGGGGCCTGTGTGAAGTAACCACACCACTAATAGTTATTGCTTTGATTTATTTACATAAGTGTGTATTTGAAAAACCTGTCTGGGAAGACACATTTCTCTTTTTAGCAATCCCCCACGTTAGTAAAGGACTGTGCTCACAGTCTCTGTTTCCCTCAGCAATGCACATTTTGGGAGCAATGTCAGTGCTTTGCCAATAGAGATTACATGAAACAAAATGAAACCAAAGAAAGAGACAGAATAAAACAAACACTGATTTGAATGCTTATTCAGAGAAAGACTACTAGTGGATTAGGAAAATAGTGAAGCTCCAAATTACTAAGAGTTATCAGACATCAGAATGCTCAGAAATGTGGAGACTCTTCTCTTAGCTACTCCTTCTAGGACAGTTTGGGAATTGGACTTCCAGAAGGTCCTGTTGAGCTTTTAGACTCCAGGGCAACACAGGACATCCTCTAAGGTGGTTTTAGTGTCATGTTTGCTAATATGAGCGGAACTTTCCTTCTTGACCAATTTATTTGGAGAAAATATTAGACATCAGCACTTGGGATAAACTTACCTGAGGGTCCCACTGACTAGTACTTGGAGATGTACATTTTTTTTCTTCCCACATCTTATATTGACCTACATGAGGCAACCCACATACTGCATATGTGTCTGAAATGTATAGGTATGTATATGCCTCTACTTTTCCTAGAAATTTTTATAGTAATAAGTACTTATTCTCTAAGACAACTTAACATTATTCATAAAAAAAGTCATTTTTACTTTGCTGCATGGTTTTGGAATCAAAATCAAGTTTAATCACCAAAAGGGAAAAGAATGAAAGGGAAGATACTCATTGGGAGAAAGTGGGCTCAAGGGGTCCATTATGCTTTTCTTTTTCTTCTTCTTTTTTTATGTATTTGGTATAAGATCTCACTATGTAGTTCAGGATCATAGTGATCTTCCTATTTTCAGCCTCTCCAGTGCTGGGATTACAGGTGTGGGCCACCATGCCTGGACTTAGTAGCTGGCTCAGTGTGCCCCAGGGGTGGGGCTGGCATGGTGTGGGAAACCAGGGATAGAACCCTACTCCCTGTGCTTGCCAAAGCAGGCACTTAGTCTGCTGAGCTATTTCACCATCTCTGGTCCATTATGTTTTATTGAGGCTGAATGCTGTTGTTTACAAAAATGGTATTACCAATGATAAAATTTACACAGTAATTCACGTCCTAGACAAAGAGGAGTTTGCAGTGCTTTAGACAGCATTTGTGGACATGATTTCATTCATCCTTGTGGTACCACAGCATGCCTTGAAAATCAATGTTCTCTTCAGTGCGGACTCGCTTGAAGTCAAGGCAGGGCAACCAGGGCTTTGGTCTCCCATTACCACTCTGAGAACTCTCTTGTGCCTTGATTGCAAGCATTCTCTGCTAGGGCAAAGCCTTTAGAATTGTGAAGAGTGGGTACTGAGGCTTATGAAGGAATGAGAAAACTATAAAGAATGGCTACTAAATGCCTGGCTAGTAGGCAGGTTTTGGACACATTCTTAGTTCCTTGCAGGAGAGCTAGTTTTCTCTACTTGAGTTGTATGCCCTTTTGACACAATCCTTACAATAATAAGTAGTAATACATTTATTATACCAGTAAACCCCAGGCTTTGCCAAATAAAAACAGGCATCTGGCATGAACTGGAGTCCCATTACTGTATCTGCCTCACAGATACAATGGAAAGATGGTTTCTAGGCCCCTGTGCAGAAATTCTCAACATTTGGCTCAGATCTCTCCTGGTACCTTTAATCCCTCACTTTCAAGCGTGCCACATCCAGCTGCTAATTAAGGGAAAAATAGGGACAGCCAATAAGAAGTGTGACTTTTTTCTTCCTTTCGAAGCGATTTAAACCTTTGGAAAGTACACAAATGTAGTCCTATTATTCAAGTTAATTTACAGTCCCTCACCCATCTACCACAGGAATTTATGAACCTGGAGGAGCTGGAAGTCCCTTAGCAAAGTAAACAAACTGTAACTCAGGGCTGCATGCTTCCAAGGTACCTCTATCAGCAGGTTTTATTTTCACACCAGAGGTGAAAAGATAATTTGGTGAGCGGCACTTCGTCTCACTGAGAGCAGCCAGGATTCATCTCGTTGAGATCAGCCAGGAAGCTATGTGCATGATGCAGCTAGAGAGGGCTGACGAGGTGGCCATCTGCAGGTTAACACGCAGCAGCTGTCCTTGTCCTGGTGACAATGATGATGATAATAAGAGCTGGCATTTATTGAGCTGATGCCATGTGTCAGGTCCTGCTCTTTGTATTTCAGTCTCAACACAACCCTTCGAAAGAGAAATGAGCATCATCTCCATTTCACAGGTAAGGAAACTGAGGCTTTAGAGGTTTAGGTATTTTCCCTCTACAAATGAAGCGAGAAAGTGAGCTCGCACCATGCACTGGCAGAGGGCATTTCCTGAGCATAGAGAGCACAGTCTTGGGGCACTGGGGTGACTTGTGCCTTCTTAGAAAAGAGGGCATTTCCTGCCCTGTGGTTCTCCCTGCCTTCTCCCCTTTCAAGGTGCACAAGGAGCACTGGATTGGAAGCTGGAAACCAAGCCCCGTGCTTCCATTCTAGCTCCAGGAAGTACTGGACATGTAATTTTGTACAAATATCTGTCCCTCTTCTGACATTAGTTTCCTCATTTGTAAAATGAGAAGGGACAAAACAGGTAGCTGATATCTAGACCTTTGGCCCTCGATGCAGTGGCTCCCTGATTCTTTGAAACAGGCTGGTCAGTCTTCCCCTCTCAGGCCTTCTTCCTCCCTTGTGTGGGGGACATTGGTGCTTTTCCTCAGCATGTGCTAGGCACAGAAAAGAAATAGTTTTTGTTTTCTTTTTATATGTGCTGTACATTGGATGACCTTGTTGTGACAGACTATGGGATCTGGTGACACTGCACGCTCAGTACTATTCAACACTTCGCCTGAAAGGGAAGAAGGAATGGATTTATTGACTTGTAACTTTGACTCGGGCCTGTGTATCAGGGTTGTTATTATGTGGAATGATTAGGTTGCAGTGGCAGGGACAAGTTAAACTAGAACAACAAAAGACCTCCTTAACCTTTACCTGGACACAAGGCCATTCATAATGACTTGCATGGTTTGGAAAACTCAGTCTTTTCCTGCAGCACTCAATACTTGCGCAGCTCCAGCAAACGAGCAAGGAAGGAGACGACAGATGGGTGAAGGAGATGAAGTGTAATCCAATTCTGCATAGTCCTGTTTAGAATTCTGAGTTCAGGTCTGTGTCAAAAGGCAGCAATGGTTGAGAGATCATCATCATTTTCTTTGGCTTGTAAAAGGAATTTGAAACCAGATGTAATAGTTGCTTGCTGAGAAAACTTCTAACTATTTGTTATCCACTGGAGCAAATTGTACTGTTTCTGAAAGATATTTTCTCTCTTAAAGGGACTATATGCCTTCTATTAGTGTGAAGGGAACTAGATACATGGAGCTTTTAAGCACATGCACATGTGTATGTACACACACATACACACACAGTATCAAACACAAGGGTTTTTTGAAAACTTAAAATAACTGCAACAATCTCACACTTTTCTTACTCTGAGAGATACTTTCCCCTCTTGCCCCACATGCTCAGCCAGGCATGTTACACTTTTGGCAAAATCCTTACATCAACCATTTCAAAATACAGGGCAGGATGAGATTTTTCAGGCAGTTTTCCTTAAATAGGTTGTTTGAATGGAACTAGGTGTGATAGAAGAATACTCACTGAGAATTAGAGTTCAAGGAGTCTATCTTTATCACTTCACCCAGAGTTAGGCACACCTGCTTTTGATTGGGCCAGGACATGAGTACTCTAGGCTAGGCAGGCCAGCCCATCGTGGAGCAATGGTGCACTGCTCTGCAGGTGCACAAATGAATGTGGCCATGCTCCAATGAAACTTTACTTGTAAAGACAAGTGGCAGCCAGACTTGGCCGAGGGCTCTAGTTTGCTGACTGCTGATCTAGCTTATTGATTGAGTGATTGAAATGGAAGTGCAGAGAGTATAAGAAGTTCATCTTGGGGCAACTCAGTCAGCTATCAGGGCAATAGGACTGAAGACACGGGAAGGTAATAGCAGACACTTAACCTTGGGAGTCTCATCTGCAGACTTTAGTTTACTTGAATGCCTTTTTCTTTAAAACAATTTATTAGGAAAATTAATATATAAATTGTAAGTAGAAATTGTGTTTGGTTAGTGGAGGCCATGGCTTGGGTAGAGCTGGGCTGGAGGTCGGTGATGCTAAATGCTCTCCTCACCCATATCATCCAGGCAAGCTTTGATCATGCTTGCTGATGAGCATGAGCCCTGAAGCCCCACGAGAGGAGGTAAATCCTCCCACCACTGGGGCTCAGGTGTAGGCAGACATACCTGGGAGACGGATGACAGATTGCAGAGGACAGCAAGGCTTGAGGAGAAGCACACACTCACACAGCCAGCCATGCTCACTCACGTGCGCTCACACATGCACGCACACATTCAGACATAGACAGGGAAGAAGTCCACTAGAAGTGGCCCAACTTAGCCCCAAAGAAATTATTGGGTGTAAAGCAGTAGTTCAGAGACATAAGAGTCTTTTTTAACACCCAATTGCCCATGTAAGCTGGAGACACCCACGGACTCTGGTCGTTGTAAAGCTAAAAGGATGAAATTCCAAGAAATCCAGCATCTCTGTAGGAAGGTGCTATGACCTCACAGCACAGGAGAAATAGTAAACATTTCCTTTGCTGGGGATTCTGAAGATGGATAGCTGGAGTGAAGCAGCACTGTGGCACCAGGCGGGGTCTGTGGAAGAAGTGGGGGCTAAGAGATAACAGTGATCATCAATTGTGCGGCACTGCCACCAAAGGGTCCTGTAGTGGTCACCTGGCTTTGGCATGGTCAAACATAGAAGCATTACTCACAGAAAACCCAGGGGCACATAAGTACAGCAGAGAGCAAGGGAACATAGGTAGAGAAAGAGATGACATCAAGTGCTGGGGAAGGTCCGTGGGCCATTGGCGTTGCTATGTTAGGAATTTGCACTGGATGTCAACAGCATAGTGGGTCAGTGTGCTGGGCATAACAGTGGGGATTTAGAAAACAGAGCTCTGCTGGGAGGACTGCTGAGGCTGATACCTGGATTATAGCAGCAGTGATGCTCAGTTTCTACACATTTATTATACATTAGATGCTATGCTCCCTGCCATTGAGCATCTCAGTTGAGCTGCACCACAACCCTGCAAGGCAAGCACTTCTGTGACTTGCGGTGCTAGTCAGCCATCCCTGCAGAAATAACACTTACCTCTCTCTCTCCAGATATCAGTGGCCTGCAGTGGAAAGTGTTTTCCTCATTCATATTGCCTGAGGGTGGAAGGTTAGCTCAAGATCAAGTCAAGACTGATGGTCATCTGTGGGTGCATTTGTGTGTTTTCTCATCCCAGGACTCTTCCTAAAAGAGCTTCCCTTATCTTGTATTTGTCACTTTCATAGTTGAACAATGTAAGAAAAATTCATAGACTGGCTAACTTTTGTAATTACTGTACTTCTCAGGCTTCTGTTTGAATATCATGTACAATATATCTACACAAAGGCCACTGGCCAGAGGAAAGCATGTCCAAACATGACAACAGAGGGGTGGAGAAGCATTCCTTGCCTAGTGGGAAGCCCAGCAAAAGTCAAAAGACAAGGAGAGGACTAATGACATATGGTTTTATAAATTGCAGGCATCCTTATGTCACATAGCCATCCTTTCCACCATGCTTTTGGAGCTAGAAGATACACAGATGATTTAATTATACTAGAGTTCTCTTATTGCTCTTGTCTCCAGTTTGCACCTACACTTTGGGAGCTACAGGTGAGGACCTAAGACAAATGAAATATATTGTACCAATAGAATGAGGGACAAACTTAGGGTGTCCTTTCTGGAGTCCACTAACCTGGATTTTAGGCACTATTCAGATTATAATTTTAAAGCTCATAATATAAATTATTACTTGTTATTATGTAGAAAAGCTTGCCTTTAACTATGTTCATGCTCTATGGTGCCATAATATATAATACCATACTCTCCCCAGTCTTACAGAGTCAGGAGTGCTGCTTTAGAGATAAAACTACACTTTGAAGCAGGGGAGTTGGTAAATTGCTGTAGGGTGAAACTCAAGAAAGAGAATTCCCCCATCTTTTTATTATTAATATTTTTAAATATATGGAAAGATTAGAAGAATCATATATCAGCCACAAAGCTTCAACAATTGCTGCACTTTCTACCCATCAATATCTCTACTGAACACACACACACACGCAAAACCATTCACCGAACCATTTGAAAGTGAGTTGTAGGCATGATGGCACTTCACTGTAGATATTTCCGCATGTGCTTCCTACAATAAAGACATTCTTATAAACAATCAATTACCACTACCATACTTAAGAATATTTTCTTTAATTTCCAACATGTCATATAACGCTGGTTAGATTTTGGTACTAAGATCCAACAAAAATTTATTCATTGCACTTAAGTATAATGTTTCTTTAGATTCATTTGAAAAAACAGCCTAACAGTATGCACTTTTTTCTTAATGGGAATGATTTTTAAAAAGAGAGAATAAAGTAGCTGTCTTATAAAATATTCCATGACCTGCATTTGCTTGTTTATTTTCTCTTGGGGTCACTTGATTTTTACTTCTACACTCTGTATTTACTATAACTGGAACTTAGCTGTAAAGGTCTGGAAAGAGTCCCTCTAGACCTCTTTGGTAACTGTCTTTTACAGGGGAATTTGAGACTGCTTCTCATGGGAAAGCACAGAAGTCAACCTGTCCATTTGGGTTGAGTACAAGAACTCTCCATGGTAAGCTTGTGTTTCTCCCCTTGTAATTTTGAGTGATAGTGTAAAATTTTGTGAAGATCGTTTTTGCTGTAAAACTTCTTACTAAGATTTTGGCATCCTTTGGTGATCCTAGCCTGAGTGAATGAATTCACTGAGCATGTGTAATTTCCCTTACTAATAAGGATAAGTTAAAATTCTCCTAAATAAGCTAAATGAATGCTTCATTTTTTTCTCTTTACTAATACTTTTGA
>PVKN010017179.1:0-17425 GCA_004027915.1 Capromys pilorides | reverse complement strand
GGAAATCTATATTCTGTGCCTCAGAATATGCCTACCTAGTGTAGGCTATCCTGATTGAGGGGTATATCTCATAGTATTAGAAATAGTCAAACTACTAATAGTCTTATAAGAGGAGACATTTTATTAATTCACTGCTTTATTTATATAGTAATAGAGAGTTCAAGGTACTCAAATAACATTGAACAATGAACACAAAAATATATCAACAGTGAAATATAAGTAGAGGAAAGAAATAATAAAAGGAAGGTGTGAATCAAGCTGTGGCAACAAGATTAACTAGTCCAGGGAAAGTGCTTTGGCTATTTATTATGTTTCTCCTCTGCAGAGTTCTTTGAGTAGACCTTTGCAAACATCTTTTGTCTCCTTTTAAAGGAAATGGCATCTCTGCTAAGACTGTGGGGAATAAGGATGGGCTAAACGTAGGCTTTTACCTTTGAATGATTTAAAAATATCCCTGTCACCTACCAATCTTCCATGCCTCTCGACCCTACCTTGCCACAATATTAACTTCCACATTAGATAAGGTCGTCAGAGGCCTCAGTTGTCCAAATGATAAATATTACTGAGAGAAGGGTAACACAGCCATCTTCTCAGCAATACTTATCTGTCAGATGAAGGCTGGGAGGTGTGGGGCTTTGAACAGATACAAATACAGTAATATCACTGGGAGGGGGTGTGATGGAGAAAATAATTTCAGAGCATCCACAGTTCAGCCTGGGACTAGGGTGTAGCTCCAGGCACAGTGTTTTGCCTGGCAAGCCCGAAGTCCTGAGTTTGATTACCAGTACAAGAAAGAAGGTTCAGCCCATATAATGAGCTTTAAAAATAAAAATATGCAAGAATGTAACTCATCTTCAGTAGTGCTTATTGTCAGCCACCTCCCTGCTTAGAGTGTATCAACCTGTGGTGTTGGCCCCACATTCCTTTTTCGAGCAACAGTTAGCTGTGCAGATCTATTTACTTTAATACCATAGCTGCTGCTTTGTTACCTATTTACTCTGAAACTATGCCAGCATGAAATAGTAAATGCCACTGCAGAGAGGTTGAAAAGTGTCCTTGAGCCTTACCAGAGTCCATGATCTGATATGGAGGCAAAGATAGTGGCAAGAAAAAAGCGGGTACCTTCTCCTGGTTTTTCTGTTAGGTTAGCAAAATCATAATTCTCCTTTTAGATGTTCTTCATGTTTGCCTTTTAACTGTGTTTGCTTGGGCAGAATGTAGCTCCTCATTACTTCATGCCTTTTTTCTGGCCTCCTTTGTGATGCTACTCCATGTTCCATACTCTATATCACTAAAGTACTTTTAAAGGTTTTTCCGAGTCATGCCTCAGCCCAAAGACTCGTTAGTGTGTGTAGTTGCCCACCAAAAGCCATACAATTCCTTAGCAATGGTGCTTAAAGCCCTTTGTGATCTGTCTTTGATCACCTCTAGACTTACCTTTCAACACTCCAAATACACATTATATTCCACCTAATGTGCACCTTTCAGTTTCTGAACAGGCCTTCAGCTTTGCTTCTCCACAGTTGATAATCCATTCCATTTGTTCTCCCTCATCATATTTCCTTTGGTTCAGATGCCAGGAGTTTATTTCTGCAAACCACTCATTTATCCACCCAGGTATAAACAGTTGTCTTTGAACATTTTTTAAGTTTTATGTCATTTGTAAGCCTCTTATTACAAACTTTCTTGTCCTTTCCCTTTTGAAAGCTCTAGATGTATATATTTAATTACCTACTTGACATTTATACTTACACAATTCATAGAAACTTCAAATAAAATATGTTAAAAAATAAACATGGTATGTTCCAGGGCTCTTCCTCTCACATAAATTCCACATCTTAGAAAATGGCACCTCCTCCCACCAACTTGCTTTAGCCAAAAACCTGGAAACCATACTTCATTTTCTTCTTTTCTTCTGTATGCAGTATGTGAACAAATCTGTCAGTTCTATGTCCAAAGTACAGCATACCTTGAATCTACTCATTTGTACCACAGATGCTTTACTCCAAACTGCTGTGAACTCCCATGGATTATAAACTCTCTGAACTGGAGACTTTGTGTCCATTTCTGATCTCACACTATCACTGGAGACACTGTAATTTTTTGAAAAGTACAACTCATGATTCTCCTGCTGAAAGCCATTAAATGATGCATTGTTGCATGTAGAATAAAATCCTAATCCATCATTGTCCTACAAGGTTGTCATGAATCCTTTCATCATAGACCACTTTCCACACCTCAGTAAAATATATCAAGCTCTTACTTCAGATACTTTATGCATACTCTTCCATCTCCCAAGATGTACTTTCCCCATACTGCTCTTTCTAGAATGCTTATATCTCTAGCCTTGGCATGGCTAATTGTTCCTCATCCTTTGGGTCTTGGATTGTCACTTCCTCAGACAGGTCTTCCTTTTTTATTCTACTCTATTATCCTCTCAGGATTCCCTTTTGTTGTTGTGTTATTTTTATCTTATGGAGTTGGTTTTGTTTTGTTTTTTATAATTCATTGCACCTCTCACAGTTTATGCTCAGTACGTATACTTATTAGGTCACCTACCTTTCACTCATTAAATAAGTACATATTGGATACCTAACCTGTACAGTGTATTGAGGTGCCAAAGTCCCCTTCTAGAGGTGGTTTCCAGCCACAAACAATTGGTCAAGACAAGTGCAACCAGTAGCAAGTTTTACATTTGTTAAAGATAGAAGAACATACTCTGCAGAGGAGCTTGGGCCAAGAAAATGTAGCAAAAGATGTACACTCTCTAGCAAGACAGTGGAATAATGTGAAAGAACACAGTAACTCAGAGCTCACTGGTGACTTTCCCTTTATATTTTCCGCTCTTCAGGCTGGTGTTGGGTCTAGGCCATCCTATCAAACACCTGCTCAGCTTCTCATGAGAAGTCCTCATGTAAGGCTATGGGAACAGTTCTGTGCATGTGTCCTAGAACTTTGCAGTTAACAGGTCACACGCACTTTCCTGTTGTGCCAGCCGTACCCTAATCTCCTGCCTTGTTTCCAAGAGAGATGTGTATCCCCATAAGTTTTTATGGGATGCTGAGGGAGAGGAGATCTCTATCATAAAGGTACTTCCTACTCAAAAGGGTTGTAGGCTCCACCTGTGGATTATGTACACTCCAGCTACCTTGGTACTGATATTGTGGCTCACTAGCAGAACACAGTGAGAAAGCAGTATGACGGACTGCTAAGCTGCCTTTTCAATGGGAGATAGCTTGGTGAATTGTCAGAAGAGTTACTTTACTATTACATTGGAGATGTATAGCCCAAATATGAGAATAAGCAGGTCAAGTTCCCATGCTTTCTGTGGAGGAGAAAGTATGACAGAGAGGTATGTTAGATAAATTATGGAGGTCTCACTATGTAGCCCAGGCTGATGTCAAAATGACAGCAATTCTCTAAGTGCTGGGATAAATTGTCAAGAGTTTGGGAACCATAGCCTCAGCAAGATTACATATATTACAAACAAGAGTCTCAGTACATGTGTCTATTTAAACTGTGGTGAATTAGGAGTCATTAATGACTGCTTATCTCCACCTGGAGCAATGCTGAAGTCTTTCTTTTGAAAAGAGCCTCATGTCTTCCGGAGGTACATAGGAGTACAGTCTTAGTCCTATGAAAATTTTAGTGACCACTTCTCATGTAGTATTCTTATAGCTTTCTGATTTGTCTCTTGAGGAAGGACCAATTCAGTGGTCCCTCAGGAACTGAGAATAGGGCTAACATCTTGAGAGGCTGGAAGGTTGACCATCTTACTTCTCTACCAGGCTCTGATTTTTCCAGAAGACTCAAGACATGTCTTTTTTGGGATCCCTTGAAATACATGACAATGCCATGCCTTAAAAAGTAGGCTGTCTCTGGGGTTGTACAATTTCCTGATTGTGCTTTATTTTATTAGCAGACCACTTTGCAAATTGCTGTGTGGGCACATGACTGCTCAATAAGGGCTATGAGCTGTGTTTTGAGCACAGGTCCCTTGGAACAAGAGGTTTGGCCTTAAGAATAACCTGCTGTAAACTGACAACTGTATAACCTGTCTTGCAGTGTTTTTCTTGGATAAAGCTACTTACATCAAAGAAACATCCCCTCAGCATCTTGGAGTGACAAGTCACTGATATCTTAAATGCTTGCATAGATCTGGGCAGTCATCTGTTCACAAGAGTGGCTAACCTCTGAGTGTGCAGGCATCAATCAGACAGTATTAATAGCAATGCAAATCTTGCTATGTGTGGTGACATATGCCTGCAAGCCAACATCCCAGAGGCTGAGGCAGGAGGATTGGCATGAGTTAGAAACCAAACTGAGTTAAGTAATAGGTTCAAGGTCCTGAACTACATAGCAAGAACTTGTCCCATGAAAACATAAAAAAGTAGTGCAAATCTTTATACTAAGCACGGAGTTGTCTAAGAAGCATGGTTCTCACAGTCCCAGTGGGTAAAATCTGTTTTGACCTTTGCTTGGATTGAAAATTGCCCCCAATTTTGCTAGTAAATCTCTTACTAGTAAGAGAGTAAGACATTGTGGTACAATTAAAAACTTATGGTTAAATATTTGACCTTTGAATTGACATGTGAAAGCAGAAGTGGGGAAGCTCCAGCTAGTGCTCCCTTTGGCCCCAATAACTATATGGAGCTAGAAGTGTTTTCCAGAGAAGAAAATTAAAACAGAAGCCAAATTAATTGAAATTGCTTACCTATGACATCCTGAGTCAACCAGTGTCCCATCAGGGCAGGATGTGAGGATTTTGGCTGGCCTATCCCTTGTATTAGAGTGGGGCCAGTGAGTCTTCCAGTGCCACATATTAGGCACATTAGCTGCCTGATACACAGAGCAGAGCCAAAGCAGTGGCTTAATGTAGCCAACTTTCTAACATCCAGGATATTTTGCGGGACTTGATAGACCTTGGGTTTTCCCTTGGATGACTTGAGTGTGCTTAAAGAATTGTCAGCTGAAACACCCATAATTTGGGTCTGCCTTTATTTTCTGAACCTTTCTGCTTTCTTCCTCTCTGAAATACCAATTGTTGAACACAGGAAAGGTTGTGTCTAGCAAGTGAGTCATATTTGAAAATTTTAGGTCTCTCTGGGATGCTAGGCTCTAGTGGAAATAGATTAGAGAGGCCAATATACCCATGAGATGGGCAGTTATCTGAAGACAGGATCATCAGTTTCCTCTTCCTTGGAGGCTTTTTTAGTTCCATAGTTCTTGGGCCTTTCTAAAAATAGTCATAAAAGCCTGAACATAAAGGATTACATGCTACTCTCCTTGCCATTTGCAAAACAGATCCAACTAAAGAAGAGTATTATAATTTAGATTGCCATTCTATAGACATCTCTCACCATTTTTTAGTTCATTCTGGACTCAAACTATAGTACAATAGAAGATAAGGTATTAAAAGCAAGGTTGGAAACCCCAGGGCTTCAACTAGATACTTGCATAGGGTTTATGGAGAGAAAGAAAGGACTCATTCTGGGGTGATTCGGAGGATGTCCCTCATAGAAGAGTGTAGACCCATTTACTCCCTGAACTGTCTTCTGTGAAACTCAATTGCACTACCAGATATCTCTGCAAAGTAGTTGACACCAGTGCCTTCTTATTTTTTTTTTTTCCTTGAAACTTATTATACCTTGTGGCCCACTAGGATTCCTTCAGGGTTAAATAATTTTTAAGGATACAACCTAATGTAGATGTTTCTGTCATCTGCAGGACATTTCCCAAGTTAGGTTGACCCATGAACTCCTTAGGGAGAAAGATAGATCCCCTAGAAGATGTATTAGAAACTCCCTTGAGACCACGGTAGAGTTTCCTGCCTGAAGACTTCCTTACCATGATACAGCCACTTGAGAAACAATATCTCTTACATTTATTCTGATAATAAAATCCTTGGTACCTTGTTTAAGGCAGTAGAGGTAATATGGAAAACCACTTAGACTGCTGTAAACTCAGGGGTATATAAAGACACCTAATGAGATGACCCTACTTGTCTAGTGCAGGTGCACAGTGGTATACAGTTATGTAATTATGACAGCGCAAGTAAACATGGATGTCCTGGTTATGGCACTAAACAAGATGTAAATACGAGATAAAGTGTATAAAATATTCAATAAAGACAGGCAGCTCTCACTTTGGTTCTCTGCTCTGCTCTATGCTGCCTGCTGCTGTTGCTGATGTCTTGCATACATGTGTTCTTTAACCTTGGGAACTTATCCATGAGAATCCCTGTTAGGTCCCCTGAGCAGGCCAACAACTGGCATAGTCAGCAAGACGTTGAGGTAAGGTAAGTGGTCCTATGGAGGCTGTAAAAACAGCTCCAGAAGGCAAGGGAAAGCCTCAGGGAATGGCTGATAAGAAATCCCAACCTCACTATGGCTACCTGTAGCCACCTTCTTGGCAGCTTGGAAGGCCCTAGAGCACTACGAAACATCCATTTAGAACCCTGGGATGTCTTCGGAGCCTTAGAAGCAATAAAAAAATCCCCCCCCACCAAAATATGGAATGGGTGCCTTGGCTGTTTTTCACTCTTCTGCCCTGTAAATTAAGAGGTAGATGACCTTGTTTAGCAAGTAGACGAGCTGCAGCAGATAGGGGAGGACCTTGATTAACCACTGGCTTCTGCAGAGCTCATGTAGCAAGGCATGGGAAGCACTGCCTCCTCCAGAAATGTAAGTGCTCGTGTTTGAGAAAACTCCTGGGAAAATCCCCTGGTTTTGTGTGCTAGCCCAGCTACTCATCAAACAGTGGAGGTAGAACTCTTAGCTCAGGGAGAAGCACCAGGAGGGCTTCTTACCAGTGTAAATGATGTATATAACCATGGAGCTGTGGGAGCTAGCAAAGCAATTAAAGCAGAAGATGGGTGAAACAGTGCCTGCCTGGCTGCTCTAGCTGTGAAACAATGGGGCTCATAATATGCAGTTAAGCCCATAGGAGATGTCCCAAATAGCTAGCATAGCCAGCACCACCTCTGAGATGGGTCCACAGGATGTGCAGAGAATAGCCCCTGAAGCAGATAACCAGCCTGTGACTGATAGCTTACCTGGTTTGGGAGAATCCTGGTGACCTCCTGGAGCAGGTTACTATCTAGACTTGACAACTGTGCTACATGAAATGGGTATGCAACAGACGTTTGCACTGCAGTACCATAGTCCAGATGAGAAACTACTGATGGCACATATGAAGGACATAATTCTGGCAAGTAGACCAGCTCATGCGTTCAATTCAGTGGCAGTCCTTCCGAGCCCCTTAAGAGATCACCCAATTCACAATGTTGTGGATGCCTTGGCCAGGCTGGGCCATGTGGAATTGAAGCACCACAGTAGGGTGAGATCTGTAAAGGCTGTACCAGCAAAGGAAGAAAAGAAGGGAGACCCTGGGTGAGTGGGAACATCCCCCCAAGGATAGGCTGGGAAGCTGTTGAAGGTCAGTCTGCACCAGATGTGGACTCACCTTCTGGCTGCTAGCCTAGCCAAGATAAGTTAAACGGGTAGCCTTTGGATGTGTTGCTGACTCTGGAGACAGTTATGCCCTAAGCAGCAATACTAGCCAATGTGCCAGGGCCAGATGGCCAAAGCAGCTCCAGTGAGGGGGTGAGAAGTGACACTGGCCTCTTTACCCCAGTTAGGAAAGCCAGGGTGCCCAAGTATTGGGGGTTCTGGAATACTGAAGGCTTCATGTGAAATTGGCTGTTTACTGGTCCCCAAAGGATATGCAGTTATAGCAGTGTTGGTGGAAACCAGAGCTGAGCCACTGCTAATATATGACAGCCCAGACCATTTTACATTAGCTTCTGTATGCATAGAAGACTATGGAGGTCACTACTTTATGAGCTGGAAGGCCCAAGTAACTTTAGGTATCAAGTGCTTTCCCCCACACCTATATTATGTTCTTGTGTTCCTGGTTACTGAGTCCATACTGAGAGTGGACATACTGACTGTTGCTGAGTTCAACACCATGAAGGGAAAATTCCAGTGGTGAATTCAAGTGATAGCCACAGTCCAAGGCTGTCCAAACCATATAGACCACTGACTCTTCCACAGGCCACAAGGGTTGTGTGTAGGAAACAGTATTAGCTACCTGGAGGCCATGAGATGGGACAGACTGTTAGAATTAGAAAAAGCAGATGTGATACTCGCTGCACAGAGCCCTTCAGTATGGCCCATGCAGAAGCCAGATGGATCATTACAAAGGCTGTAATAACTCACCTTGATGCTGATAGGACCAATTTGCCTTCATTCAGGGAAGCAGGCAGTGGACTTTTCAGATGTTGCCACAAGGCTATTTGTGTAGGCCAACATTTTTTGTAGCCTGGTGGCCTAGAACCTGGCTACTGGGGCCAAGCCACACTCTATGTCATTGTTTTATATTCATGTGACATTAACCTCTGGTTGCCTTGAAGATTTGAAAGCTGCTGTGTACAGTCTGAAGGAAGCCTTGCTGGCATGGGGATGGGCCATGGACAAAGCCAAGGTCAAGAGAACTCACTTGTCTGTCAAATTCTTGGGTATTCTATGGTTGAGTAAAACCAGACCCTTGACAGTAGGTCAGTTACAGGCACAAGTGGGCTTGCTAGGTTTTTGGTGGATGTACTGCACCTAGCTACTCTGCTGTGTCCTTTATACCAGATGACCAAAAGGGGCATGCCATGGGGTTGTACAGACAGTGGAAGCTGCTTGCTGCATAGAGCCAGTGGAAGCTCCTTTTTAGGATTCAGAGAGGGTGGTTGCATAGGCATAAACTCTACTAGTCATTGATCCCAACCTGCCATTTGTCCTCCCCATCAGTGTGGGTGACGATGAGTTTGGCTGGGGCTTTTGGCAAAAAATGGAAAATGAAGTGCTGGCTTGGGTTTTGCTCACAGTTGAAGGAACTGTGGTGGACTGCCAACTGGTGGTCAACTTGTTACACCCAGCTGAACTGAACTATCATGGTGTGAATGTGGCAGGCTCACCTGAGAATTGTTTCTAGCAACATAAGAAGCACAACCAGAGAAGTTGTGGGGCTAGGGAAGTTGTTTGAAGAAGCTGTTGGAAGCTGCTGGTTCTCTTAGGATATTCTGCGTGATCTTGTTATACTGACTTTCCTGATGAACTTTGCTATTCTTGTTGGAGGAGTAGCTCAGGACCTCATTTTTCTGAGGATGGCTACAGTTCATTTTGAGGAGCTCTGGTCCTCACCTTGAGCATCCCTTCCTGGCTCTAGAGGGGAATATGGTGCAAAGTTCAGTTTCCTAGAGAACCTTGTTACATTGGTTTACTGATGGAAACTTAGCTTTCCTCATTGCTGGAGGAGCTTGGAACCTCACTGTTGCTGAGAAAGGTTGTGGTACTTCTTGAGGGAGCTCTGATTCTTATTTTGAGCATTGCTTCCTGGCTGCAGTTCAGGTCCCTCAGCCTGCTAGCACAGATCCTTCATCCCACTGACATATACTTTCTAGCTTCCACCACTGACCTTTGGGCCTTCTCATCACATATCCATGAAGCAGGCCTACATGAGACTTTGTCATGAGCTCTTGGACTCCAGTTGGACTCATTGGAAGCATGGTTATAGGCTCCAGGTCTTCATCTGGACTTATCCAAGACATTGAGATGGAGTCCAGGCCCTCAGCTGGATTCTTTGGTCTTTAGTGTGTGGACAGATTTCCTCCACTCTTTGTATATAACTCTTTGGGTGATTCACTATAAAATAGTTTGGTAAAATGTGTCCTGAATTATATTGTTTCCTCTTGCAAAAACTACAAACCATGACAGGACCAATAGCTAATATTTCCTGATTAAGAAACAGCAGTACTGTATACTGCCCTGCATGCCTATGAGGAATCACAGAACAGACAGAGCTGAGTACGGTCACAAACAGCTCATCCCAAGAGTGAAGTGACGCATATTGGATATACCTCTAACAGAAGGCCTCTTTCTCAGCCTGTTGACAGCTGAACTCGCAACACTTTTGGAACCCATGATGCACATGGCCCCAGGAACCTATCCAGAAAAATCAACTATAGGACTTGATTTCTAATCCCTATGCAGATGGGAAAGAGGGGCTTCATACTAATGCTAGATATAATGATGGGCCTAACCATGACCCAGCCCTGGAACAGCTAGCAGTTGCTGTCCTTCCCAGTATGAGGTATTCTGGTTTGAAACCAGAACAAGCAAATAAGCCAAGGGGCAGAGCTGCAGACAGCATGGTTGCTTGTGATGCATGAGGAACACCTATGTGTCTGTATTTACTGTTGGGCTGTTTTGAGGGAGCTGATGCTCTGGTTGCCAGCTTGGGCAGGTCAGTAGTGACAGATAGGGCACCATCTCTTGTGTGGTGCTGACCTGTGGTGAGGTGTATGGGAGCATGGCCAAACAGCTGATCAAGTAGGGTATCATGGTTCAGGATATAAGTCCCTCCTCTTACTGGGAAATGACTCAACAGATTCCTTAATCAGGCATTGAGGTAGTTGACCACTAGGAATAGCATTTGACAGAAAAATTGACTGTTGATGCCACTAGGAATAGTGTCTGACCAGGGATAATTTCTGACCAGGGCCAGAAACCATCAGCTTAGTCCTCCAGGTTAAATCCCTTGTTCAATATGTGGCCCAAGCCTGGAATGCTATGTGCCAGCTTTTGATGTTACTTATGGATAAAACTGTTCAAGTGAATAAAGTGGTTTTGCAAAACCATATTATTCTTGATTAGTTAACTACAAAGCAAGGAGATTTTTGTGCTCTGTTACATATAGCATGTTTATATACATTTATATACCTCTGACCTTTGAGGGGATGGGATGTGGGGAACCACTCAGACTACTTCAAAGCTCAGGGACATCTAAGGACACCTGAAGATGTGACCCTGCTTGTCTAACATAGGTTCACAGTGGACTATGGGTATGTAACCATGACTCAGCACAGGTAAACATGCTTGTGTGAGTTATGGTACTGTACAAAAATGTAAATATGAGATAACCTATATAAGAATTAAACAATAAAGACATAAGCAGTTCTCATTCTGGCTCTCTGCTCTGCTTCATGCTTCCTACTATTGTTCAGTAACATGTGAACATGTGTTTTTTTTAACCTTGGGATTATACCCATGAAAATCTCCCTTGACCCCCCCAAATCAGGCTGACAGTTGGAAACTTTAAGAGAGGAAAAAAAAAAAACTTGTTCAAGAACAAGGACGATTCTTACCTATAGTCACTTGAGCTGATCTTACTTTTGTGCAAGCCACTGGGGATATGTTTTTAATTTGCACAAATTTCTGTTAGAAAAGACAGGAGTCTGGGCTGGTGGGATGGCTCAGCAGTCTAAAGTGCCTGCTTAGGAAAGCTTAGACAACTACAGGGACCATGGTTCTATCCCCGGCACCACATGCTGCGCCAGCCCCGCCAGCAGGGCAGGCTGAGCTGGCCATAAAAAAAAAAAAAAAAAAAAAAAGATAGCAATCCAGCCTGATTCAACAAAATAGTGGAGGAGGCCCATATGTACCTTAAGATTAGAGGTTTAGCTCCTATATCAAAGATGAGATTTTTTTTTTTTTTTTTTTTTGGTGGCTATGAGGTCAATTTGAAAAAAAAAAAAAAACAAAACATGGTAAACAAGCATGATGGAACCATGTGACTAACTCACTTGACCAAATAAAGTGAGAAACAAATGACAAACATGGCCAAATTCATGTGGCTGACCCACAGGATGAACCAAAATGGCTGACTCATGTTACTAATTTACATGATGAATGAAAATGACTTCTAGTCATGGCAGACATGTAGACTTGGCAGCTCACTAGTGATGCTCAAATCTAAATTCCATCTAGGGGAAAAGTATAGGTGAGACTCTGAACCCAAAAGAGCTCAGCAATTTAAGCAGGAGACCAAGTTCCAAACGTAATTTTTTCAAAAGAGTAAAAAAGTTGGGGCTGGGGAGATAGCTCAGTAGAATAAGTGCTTGCCTGGCAAGCACAGGGTCCTGAGTTCAATCCCCAGTCCTGCAAAAAGAAAGGGAAAGAAAGAAGAAAGAAAGAAAGAAAGAAAGAAAGAAAGAAAGAAAGAAAGAAAGAAAGCAAGCAAGCTAAGCAAAATATCATAGAAAACAAAAGCATGAGAAAAAACATACTGAACTCTTAAATTATACACATGGAACCTGAATGATCTGTTCTATGACTAGGTTAATAACAAGTTCTGGGTGCTTTTTACTAACTTGTATCCACATTGAGTGACCAAAACAAAAAAGAGAAGAAGAAAATGGGGAAAAATCTTGAACCAGGCCTATGGGCCCCATACCAGCTGGGAAAAACACAGAGGCCATGCACTTCCCCTCCTTCCTGCCACATAATGAAATACTCTAGGAAACTCTTCCTGGCAGCATGAGAATGATTCCTGAGTTCCCCAACCTAGGGAGAGGGGGAGAGACAGCAACCAAAACCTCTTGGCCATAGATTCTAGAAAGAAAGATCAAAAGGGCCTTATCTCCTGGCTGACTCTGCCAAATATGTTACCAGGTTTTGTGATGCTGCTGTCCACTTCTACAGGTGATTTTTAAGTTGTTTCTGTCCTGAACAAAGAACTGGTCAAGACAAGTGCAAACAGCAACAAGGTTTTACCTTTATTAATGGTTGGAAAAGAAACACACTTTGCAGAACAGGCCAAGAAAAAGTAGTAAAAGAAGGACATTCTTAAGCACTGGCCACATAGCTCAGCATATTAAAGCACCTGCAAGCAGGCCCAGGGGCCAAGCATTTGATCCCCAAGCCTGCTGTGCCAGCCCTGTCCCCAGTATACACTGAGACAGTAATTGAGTCTGAGTGTGGTGTCACGTGCCTGTAATCCCAGATCTTTAGAGCTATAAACAGGCAGATAACTGAGTTCGATCTAGTAGTGTGGCCCTGAACACCCTGTAGACCCTTCCCTAAAAATACAAAAAAAAAAAACCCCACTCTACAGTATGAGAGTAGAATACTCTGAAAGAAAACAGTGGCCCAGAGTTCAGTGTTAATATTCCACTTATCTATCTATCTATCATCTATCCATCATCTATCTATCTATCTATCATCTATCATCTATCTACCTGTCTATCTCTATCTATATCTACCTATCTATCTATCTATTTTTGGTACTAGGGATTGAACTCCGGACCTTGCACTTGTCAGGCAGATATGTATGCCACCGAACTAACTCCCCAGCCCATGACTTTCCTTTTGTATTCCCACCCTTCAGGATAGTGTGAGATCTGGACTTGTAACATATGGGGAGGGGAATATCAGCAGAGACCACCAAACTTGTGTAAATGCAAAATGATGTGGAATTTATTGTGCCTGAATACAGACACAGAGCAATAAGGTCACCTGCTACAAAGAGAAATGTGTCATTTTATAGTGATGGAAAGAAGACAGGGGACATTGAGGTAGGGATTTTAGTAGACATTTATGGTCAAAGTTCTCTGGCAATCTTGTACCTTAGTGGGAAAGTCCTTGAGGCATCCAGTGTAAAATTTCGGGTGGATCCAGATATGCCCAGCTGTCCCCAGAATTTGCAAAATTCCTTATCCTGTCTTATCTCCTTCATAGCATCCTGCACTGGCTAATGAGTTTTCTTCTGAGAGTAGCACACATGCTGGCAAGCAGGCTGGGAGCTGGGAGAGTCAAGTCCAATTCATTCTTAGAAGGCTGTACAATCAAAACCTTCCAGATGGCTCACAAGAAGTCCACGTGGGAACTGTTCTGTTCATGCATCTGGCAGGTTTCCAATTAACCGGTCACCCACTTTCCTAGCTAGTGTTTTACGCCCTAATCTTCTGCTTCGGTGTAAGGGGAGAGTTTTCCAGTTATATAAAATAGTATCAACAGAATTACAGAACAGTGGGGAGTAAATAAGGAAATGCATGAGGCCTTCAGAAAGAGAAAATTATCCACTTTGAAGTACAAGGAACAGAATGAACTAAGGACTTGTTGAGGCGGCAAGAAGTCAGCTACACTGAGTTTTCTTAACAGTGGTTCTCTTAGAGGAAATGAATTTGAAAAAAAATGATGGCTGAAATTTCCCAAATTATTAAACTTAGAAAGTTAACCATAATCTGCAGTTCCTTTGGACTGAACTTTTGTCTAAATGTTAGGCCTAGGGAGTCATGATTCTCTTATATCCCTAGATTCTTAGAGATCTGAATGAAGATAAGAGTCATCACCATCTCTTCAATTTCTCATCTGTTTTTCCTCTGGCTTCCATTCATTGAATTCATAAATAGAAGCCTATGTGAGGTCTCAAGAGTATTTAGACATTGCGGGGATCTTAAGGGTTTTTGAGGTAGGATAGAAGAAATAAAAATGAGACAGAAAGGAAACAAGGAAAATTATAATTTGAAAAATGAAATCTGCAGCTTCAGGACACGAACTTTGGTATTTATTGTTGTTGATGTTAATTTCCAGAACACAAAAGCTTAGACAATTCCTTTTCACTTGGAAAAAGACTCGATCATTTCTGTTTTACCTGCAAATGTTCCTCTTTCACCTCTCAGTAAGATTACCTTCTTACCTAGAGATTAGGATTTCCTCTGTAAATGCATCATTAACTTCCTGTGCATAGGCTATCCTCACCCAGCCCCCGAGCCAAGAGCACATACTACCACCACCACAAACACTTTAAGATTCCCATTTCCAGGGGGCCCGCCGGAATATCATTCAACCCAGGAAACAGGCCCTACGTATGAGTGAGACTGCTCTGGGCCTGCTGGAAACTCATTCAACTCAGCGAGAAGGCCCAGTGTGAGTAAGACCACCTGGGGCCCGCCAGAAACTCATTCAACCCACCAACAAAGCCCAGCATGTGAATGAAACTCCCTGCAGAGAGTCTAGAGACAAGACCCACCAGCTGATCCAGGAGCAGAACATCTTGCCAGAGTGGCATGGCAGGTTCACCTTCAAGGGTTACAGCAGGAAAAAGTGGAGCACAGCAGCCAGACCCAAGCCACACCCACCTGGACAAGTTTTAACTTGGTAGATCCAGATCTGGTGCTAAGGTAAGAACTCTATCAAAGTTCTACACCAAAGATCAGAAGGCAGGGCCATACAAAATGATAAAGAGAAGGAGCAAAATGTGTTCTCAGGCCCTGAGCTCACTCAGAACAAATAAAGGAGACAACAGTGTAGAAGAATTTGGAAATCACACACCTGAAATATCTGAAATAACATCCAAAGTAAAGAAACAACTGCAGAAAGATATGGAGGAAATCACATCAAAATAATTTCTGAAGTTAAAAAAAGAAATAATACCTATAAGAAGTACTAAGTGCTTCTAAAGAACATACCAATAAAAAATAAAAAAATAATGGAATCCTGAGCAATATAAAAAAGTAATAGAATGTATGAAGCAGATTCAAATTGCTACACAGGAACTTAAAACCTCAATCACAACCTGGCAAAACCATTTCAATGAAAGTGAAAACAGACTTTTTAAAATTAAAGACACCATTGCAGCTAGTGAAGAGGTAATAAAAGATCTCTTAAAAACAACTAGGATGCAAGAAAAAATAATTCAACATCTGCAAGATGATGCAAAGATGAATAACATACAACTAATAGACATCAATGAGAAAGGAGTCTGGACAAATGATATGAAAAGAATATGGGCAGAAGTAGTAGCACAAAACTTCCCAAATGTGGGGAAAATATTTGACATTCAGTAACTGAAGCATATAGAACTCCAAATAATCTCAACCCAATTAAAACCACACCCAGACATAATAGTCAAAATCCCAGAAATTCAGCACAGGAGCAGTATACTAAAAGCAACTAGAGAAAAGAAACAGATCACATTTAAAGGAAAACCTATTAGAATAATGGCAGAGTTCTCTTTACAAACCATCAAGTCAAGAAGAGCATGGAACAAAGTACTTCAAGTCTTGCAAGAAAACAAATCCCAACCCAGACTGCTATACTCTGCAAAACTCTCTTTCAAGTTCAATGAAGAAGTGAAATACTTCCTGGACAAAGAACAACTAAAGAATTTCATGATTACAAAGCCAACCCTGTACAGTTTACTAAAAGATTCTAGAGAGGGATTAAAATGTCCACAACTAATAAATAAATAAATAAATAAATAAATAAAATTTTAAAAATGATCACAACTCCATGAAGGAGAATGGAAAAAACCCACCAAATAGGGTGAACAATTAAACACAGGAGAAAAAGAGGTATACAAAAGTAGTCTTTCAACTATTCTTTTGTATACAGCAGCAGAATATTTCCATCAGCGTATTCAACAAATGGACTTCTCCTGCACCGTATGGGTCATGATTCTGTCTGGGTCTACAGGGTGGATATCAAGGAAATAGCAGTTGCTCAGTCCCACAAGTGACACCTGACCACCTGTAAGCATCATGGATACTGTCCATGTACATGACATACTAGAACTTTGTGCAATATCCTATTCCCAAACTGTTAGAAGTTCTCGTCATATATTTGACATTCCAGTATTTATGTTATGTTTCATTCTTAGTAATTGTTTACTACTATGGAAACTTTTTCTTAGTTGACATCTTTGTATATATTCACCTATTCAAATACTGGGCCGGCGAGATGGTTCAGTGGTCTAAAGCGCCTGCTTAGGAAAGCTCAGGCAACTGCAGGGACTGCGGTTCGATCCCCGGCACCACATGCTGCGCCAGCCCCCACCACCAGGGCAGGCTGAGCCAGCCACAAAATAAATAAAATAAAGAAACAAACAAACACAACAAGCAAACAAATAAATAGATAAAAAAAAAAAAAAAAAAAATACTTGGTAAACCGAACAATCATGTCACTCATGCAAGTACTCTGAATTGATTAGAGATTCATACATATGATACACAACATTCTGGCCTCCAATTTGGACTCACAATTTGATCTGAATTTTGGAATATTGTTTTGAAATATTTAATTTAAATTTAATTCATTAATATTTAATTAATTTTCTGAGTATTATTTAATTATATATTTGTTTTATGATTCATACTGTATCTTTGACATACAGTCTACGTATAAGACATGGCATGGTATTTCCTCCTAATATTAGAAAATTTAAAAAAGAAAAAAAAATATATGTATGTATACACAAGAGAGTTAAGATAAATATACAGCTATTTTGTCTTAGTTCATTGAGAATAACAGTTTGTATTAATATTGTTTAGACAAGATACCATGTCTGTGTCTTTTCCTTTGAATAACTACTGTGAAGACAATTGTATTATTATCTAGCCATTGTGTTAATTATTGTAACCATCCTACTAACTTGTCTTGAAACTCATTGCTATTTTACTTTTTTTCTCATTTAAAGGAATAAAAATTTATTTTAAAAAGATCCCTATTTCCAAATTAGCATATCTCATTTCTCTGAGTGCCTGTACTCCAGTCAAGTGCACCCTAAAATCTCTGCCTAATAAAACCTTCCTGTGCCT
>PVKN010017178.1:0-17477 GCA_004027915.1 Capromys pilorides | reverse complement strand
CAGCTCGCAGACCCTGGCCTGCCCAGACATGGGCTCTGCAGAGCCAGAGACAGCACAGCCCCTGGTAAAAATCAATGCCATTGCCAGCGAGCAGCTGGCCACGCTTCCCGGGGCTCCGTGGTATCCCAGCAACAACACGCACATTCCTTGTTTGTAGGCTCCTGAGAAGACACTGCTCTCAGACACCAGACCCAGCTGGTCCCAGCTCGGGAGCCAGTGGGCCTGCATCTCCCTGTGGCTAGAGCTGGCAAGGCAGACCCTCAAGGCTCCAGCAGCCCCACCTCACCGACCTGAGACAGCCCCCTCCCTAGGCTAGGAACCTGAGGGCTCACCCTGCGGTGGGCAGTGCGTCTTCTTTGATCAGGGCAAATTGCAGTGTATCCTTTCTGCAGGGGGAGAGGTACCACGTGCCCTGGGCCTATGCACAGGTGCAATGCAGGATCACATGAAGAGGGAGCTGAGGGCCCCATGGAGACTGGGGAAGTGGGCGCTGCTGCAAGCCCGTCCTCCCGTCCAACTTGTGGCCAGCCGCAGCTCCTCCAAGGCATCAGCCCAGGCACCCAGTGAGCCCAGATGCAGAGCCTGGAGCTGGCTGGCAGGTCCTTCCTCAGCCCCTGGCCCCAGGAGAGGAGGCAGGAGGCTGGACCTGCCCCCATCATCCCCTGTGTTGCTTCCAACCTGGCCAGTGGCTCTTCTGCAGTCAGGGTCTTTGGTTGTCCCGTCTTGCTTCATCTGTTAGCTCAGGTGATCTAGTCCTCCGCGTCTAACGTGGTGAAGTCATCCAAGCGCACTTCCTGCTATAGTCCTGTCCCTACTGCGAAAGTGGCCAGCTTGCTGCATCTGGCTAGTTCAGTTTCCTTTTCTTATAATTACACATTTTTGTTTTATTTCCATTGCATTGTGGTTTGGAAAATCTTTTTCTATCTGGCCGTGTCCATTGTTGTAGGATTTGGGAAGGAAAAGTCCAGGTTTTGGACCCAGTAGACCAGCCAGGTCTGTTGTCACCTGAAGTCCCTGCTCCTCAGAGGATCGGGACAACCATGCGAGTGGGGAGAGTTAGGCCTGTTGGACAGTAGTGGATTTAACACTTCTGACACAGGCTCTGCCTGGCAGGTATGCGGTCACTGCCTGGACATGTAAAGACCACAGGTTGGCCAGTGCATTTCTTTGTCCTTCCCCACACTGGACAGGGGTTGGGAGGGCTTCAGGCACAAGCCTGGGAACCCAGATGCAGGGGTGGCTATGTGCCCAGCCCTTTCCACAGCTTATGTACATTGGAAAAATGCTCAACTTTGGCCAGGATGGGAGCTGCCAGTCCACCATGGTGCCCCATCCCTGCTAGATGTCATTCTTGAACTGGACAAAGGACCTGAAGAAAGGGCTCTGGACCAGGCCTGCAGTGATCAGAGTCCTCGGGGAGCAGAGAGCAGCTGCCTCAGAGGAAGGCTGGGCATACGGGCCCTAGCCACACAGTCTGGGCACAGCCACACTTTGGGTCACCAGGCTCACAGCAAGAGCAAAATTCACCTCAGGACAAATCGTGACTTGAGTCTCCCACCTGTCTAATTTAGATAGGACTCTGAATTTTAGAGTTATACACTGATGCAGAGCAGCTTAACATTCTAGGAGCTGTTGGCATGGGTAAATGCACTTGACAAGTGAGGAGGACATAAATTTTAGGAGACCAGGAATGGAGTGCTATGGTACGGATATTGCCCACCCTCACTGAAGCTGCATGGCCAGTGTGATAAGTGGGGGGCTTCTTTGTGCCCCTTGCCCCTTCTGCTGTCCACATGGAGGAGCCAACATTCCACCCCATCTGGGGAGGCGGCAGCAGCAGGGTGCCATCTGGGAAGCAGAGAGAAGCCCTGGCTCAACCCCCCAACTTGCAGACGTGCTGGCCTTGGACTTAGAGCAGCAGACCCTTGGGAAAGCTGAGTCTGCTCCCTCTAAGTTACCAAGTCTTGGGCACTTGCTATGGCACCACAAACCAGGCTGAGCAAGCTCTGGAGCTGCTGTGAGTTGTATTTGCAGCCACGAATCCTAAGAGCCCAAGGCCCTGCCAGCCCACAGAGGTGGACCCTGTGAGCAGGGCACTTCAGCCAAGTCAGACAGACTCCAGGGGTTCCCGGGGAACACTGGAGTAACTTGCCCTCCACAAATGTCTGGCTTCTCTCTCTCTAATGGCCCAGCTCAGGAGCTGAAGCCCATGGGTGGCCTGCATATCCTAACCAGGTAAGCTTCTTTGGGGACCATGGGGTGACAAGCTTGCTGGGGTTACCCAGGAGGAGGGGGCTGCATGACTGCATGGGCAGGATGTCTGAGTGGCCCATGAGGACATGTTTTCTGGCCCCCAGGAAGTAGCCAGCGTGTTCTCAGGGCAGCAAAGCTGCAGGTGGGGGATGACGGGTCTGGGCCTCCTCAAAAAATCAGCTTTCCTGATACCAAAGGTGCCAGCCTTTCTTCACAGTGAGCCCTACTAGGCCTGGCGCCCCAAGAGAGGAGCACCAGCAGGGGCTTAGGGTGCAAGGGTGTGGAAGCAACAGAGCAAAAAGCCCAGCGCAGTGTGGTACAGCGCTCCTCCAATCAGGCCCATCTCCCTCAGGGTCGTGCTCCTCCAGGAAGTTGAGGCTCACGCAGCACAGCCTCCTCAGTCGGTTTGGCCCTTGCTCTCCAGAGCCCGCTCTGTGACAGCATCTTTTTTGTTTGTTTGTTTGCTCGCTTGCTTGCTTGCTTGTTTTGCGGGACAGGGGGTTCAAACTCACAACCTTGCACTTGCCAGGCAGGCACTTGTGCCAGGGAGCTATCTCCCCACTCTGTGACGACATCCTTGTTCCCTTCGTTCTGCTCCCCACACTCATCATGGTTTCCCTGCTCTTCCGGAACAGGCCGGGCATGCACACCCACCCACTGCCTGAGCTCAGCTCCACCAGGTGCTCTCTGACCTCCTCCTCATCTTCCTCAGGTGTCATTTCAGCTCCCCAGCCCAACCTTCCCTGGCCACCCCACATAAATACACTTATCCCTCCACAGCTGGACATTGCTTTTGTGATCAGCTGTAGATATAAAAATCTGCAGGTGGTCAAGCCTTTTATGTAAAGTGGCATGTTGGTGCATAATTTAGGCTGCCTCCCAAAACACCGTAAAGCACCTCTGTATGGCATAGCACACCTAACACAGTATAAGCACTGCATGTGGAGAGAGCTGGGCAGTGCAGGCAGCGATGGCGCCTCTTGGAGCTTTCAGTGACAACACACATCCTGCTATGGTACTCATGCCACAGGCTCTCTACCACTGACAGAGGGAATAAGAACAACAACAAAAAAAAAAAATTATGCAAAGCTTTCTCACACTTCTAGTCTGCAGATGCGCAACCCAGCAGTGCCTACAGTGACCCCCACACCCAGGCCCTATTCAATCTAAATCAAGTCTCTGTCTGGCCTAGAAGGCAGTGCCATGGACCTCCTCATGAGCCATAGCAGGAACTATGGGGTTCTACCCAGAAAAAGAAGGTTCTACCCCATAGGGTCACTACAGACTGGAAGCCCCTCCATTTTGCAAAGATGAGGAGGCACTCACTATGAACAGGTGCCAGGAAAAGGGACTCATGGGATGAGCCCAGAGGGAAGGTGGAGGAGGCCTGACTGCCGAGCCCAAGAGGGACACGTGAGCCCAGCATCTGGGCAGATACCCCTTCTTGGCTGATTTTGCTGTGAGGACAGCATCCAGCCAGCCCAGCCACTTGTACACCATGGTGTCCGGCTGGGAAGCTTGGGCAGCAGTACAGGTGGCTTCGGGCCCATGGTCCACCCTCCACTCAGCAAGGTGACCCTACTGTGTATGCTGTGCACATGGGCCACGGTGCTGCAGGGCCTCATCCAGAGCAGGCTGTCAGGAAGCAGAAAGAGACCATCACGGTGCTCATTGTACCCACAGCCACCCTTTCCTCCCAGCCAGAGACCCTCTGTAACCCGAGAGGTGAGCTGCTCATAAGGTCACTCCAGAAAGCTGCCTTCAAACATCTGTCCTAGGACCACGAACATGTCTCATCGCCATTTACATAATTGAGGGAGACCTTCATCACCGAGCAAGGGCCATGCAGCCTCCACTCTAGAGAAAGGCAAACACACACTCTCTCCCTGCCCACAGGTCCCCGCTCCGCAGGCACCTGTGTCGAGGCAGGCAGGTGTTGCCACACACGACGCAAGGTGGGGAGCGCGCTGAATTCCTCGGCTGCGCTGCTGCCCGAGGGCTGCTGCTGCTGCGACTGTGGCTGGCGATGGGCGGGGGCGGAACTCAGCCAGCCTGAGGTTTGGATGTCACCGTGGGAGGATTTTTGTCAGGATTTCAGGAGAGATTGAATGTCCTAAATTTGACCACAATTCTCCATTGTTCCAGGAAAGAACACTCTAGACCCAGCATGATTGTTTGGGAAAATATTCACATCCACTTACCAGGCCAGTGAGAAGCACGCAGGAAAGACATGGAGAAGCGGGTTGCAGAATGCTTGGATGCCAGATGTCATGGGCAGCACACATGATGTCAGGGATGACCTGGCAGTGGAGGTCACCCCCAAGCTCATCATGGGGTCTACGGGCCATGGCTCTACCTCCAAGCCAGGTACAGGCTCCTGAAGCCACTGCTGTGCGTGGATCTGATCTGAGAATCTGCGGGAGGGTCTTGAGTGAGCAACAAAGCTGCCACAGGTCAGGCTGCGGCCTCCAACTAGCCAGAAATCCAAGCCTTCCAGGCTGAGCCCTGGGCAAAGCTAGAGACTTTGAGGAAGGAGGCTGATGAGAGCGTGAAGCAGGCTGGACCTAGAGGAGGCTGATGAGGGCTCGCAGGAGGCTCAACCTGCACCCTCCTCTCTAGCCAACATGGTCCAAGCACTGGGGCTGCCGGCCCACAGTGGCTTCCGAGTGCTAGACAGGTTGGTCGGTCGGTGTGGCTGGGGCACCTGACACAGGCACGTGTAGAGCATCCTCAGGGACTGTAACCTGCCTCTCCTCACCACTAGCTGGTGGCAGAGACCCCTGCTTACAGTGCAGTGCAGGGGACTGAGGTGGTAACAACAGACGTGAATGGCCCTCCCCGTGCTGGGCCTGTCAGGCTCCCCTCACTTTTAAGGGACGACACACACGGAGCCCACCCAGTCATGCATCTGGCAGCTTTGGAACCTCCCCTGGCTCCTATCCCAGTCCTGAATCCTGGTCTTTCCCCCAGCCTCCGCTTCCAATTCCTTTGAGCACTTATGAAAACCCACTCAGAGTTCCCTATGTCCAAGGATACAGAGCACCACTAAGTGGACTTAGTGACCCTAGCCCAAGAGAGACAGGGAGGCAGCATGCAGCGAACTCGTGGGGAGAAAAGAAGCTGGGACCTCGAAGGACAGAGTGCCTGACACCAGCCAGGACCGCACCTGGCTGCACCTGTTTCCTGGTCACTTTGGTGGTGGAAGTGACCTGTATTGGGGGGGATGTAGAAGGGCACATCATTCCCCTACCAGAGGTTTCAGTCAGAAAATCCAACAGGGAAACTTCAGAGTGCCACTCGCAACTTGGCACTGCCCACAAGGCCCAGGCAGGAAGCCAGCTCACCCTGGAGGATGAGGCTGGATTGAAGACAGAGCAGGAGCAGCAGCAGTGGCTGCCCTGAGATGGTACGCACAGGATACTCGGAGTTTAGATCCCTCCTTCCCTCAGCCTCCTGCCTTAAGGTCCATGTAGCATTTGTGCAGAGTCTCTCTCTTGCCCGGGCTCTGAGACTGGCTGGGTTTTCATGTGGAGAAGACATCACCTCCTTCACACATATGTACATACGCAGTCACACACACACACACACACACACACACACACACACACACACGCCGCCTTTTAATTCCATTCTGAGGGATTTCATACTCCACCAAGTGTGACCATCCACTATCCTTATCCACAGTTTCATGATCCACGATTTCAGTTACTCAAAATCCATTTTAGTTTGAAACGCTTAAATGAAAAGTTCTAGAAATGAACAGTTCAGAATAACTCTTATTAAAAAACTTTTATTACAATACATTGTTGTAATTGCTCTACTTTATTATCGGTTATTGTTGTTAATTTCTTAATATGTTTAATTTCTGGATAGCTATGAATGTGAGGGAAAACAGTGACCAGAGCTGGGTCCCGCCTGTGCCCTGGGCCTCCACTGGGCCTTGGGCATGGCGGGGATGACTGTGTGCCTGATTCCTGCCAGCTCTGCTCAGGCGTGGCACAAACAGTTTTTAGAGTTTAGTAACTGAGCAATGACGCATTAGTGGTTGCCATCTTTTTAATGACTTACAAAGTGAAGCCATTCTTGAGACATTAGTTCACTGCTTTGGTTCCTTTTTAAAGAAATTCCTTTTCTTACATATTTGGACTCCTATCGGTCCTTTTTTCAGCCTCCCCAGTGCTGGGGTTGCAGGTGTGGGCCACCATGCCCGGTCTCTGTGATCGGGCCCATGAGCCATGCGGTACCAAAATAAAACCCTTTTCCACACTCTTTGAACACTTGGCCCTGTAGCCAAGCTCATCTCCGTGGAACCCACACTTGCACCGTGGCTCCCCGTCTTGGTTACGCGTGGCTTTGTAGATGCAGCAACTTTGTCTCCCTCTGTGGGCTGGAGGCTGCATGCACAGCCCAGGCACGGTGAACGCGCTCAGACTTGACCCTCGCCTCCCTCTCTGAGTCAAGAGCTTCATCTTTGCAATAGAAGTTCAGGCTGTCCCCAATTCATAATGGTTCAGCTTAGGATTTTCCAGCTTTACTGAGGTGCCCAACATCCAGTAGAAATCATGCTGGGAGTTTTGAGTTCTGAATTTGGTTCTTTCCCAGACTAGCAGTATGCGGTCAGATCCTTCTTTCCAGTGCTGAGCAGCAGCCCCCGCAGCCTCCAGTAAGCCCCTCGGTCACAAGGGAAAGGTGGACTTTCTATAGGGTGCTAGATGTCTGCACTTCTGGTACAGAAGTAATAAATTACACAAGATAGTCAACACTTCATTGCACAACAGGCTTTGGGGTTTTTGTTGTGGTTGTTTTGTTTTGTTTTGTTTTTTGTCATTTTGAGACAGGGTCTCGCTGTGCAGTTCAGGCTGGCCTTGAGCTCATTTTTGTAGTCCAGGCTGATCTCGAACTCACACTGTTCCTCCTGCCTCAGCCTCCCAAGCGCTGGTATTACAGGTGTGCACCACCACAACAGGCTGTGTGTCTGCTGCTGTCACCAACCGCAGGCCGATGTCCTGTTCTGAGCACATTTAAGGCAGGTGAGGCTATGATGTTTGGTGGGCTGGGGGCACAAAGTCTGTTTTTGAAATGTCAGTGTGTGGTGGGTTGACAGGGAGGCCAGCCGCAGCCGCCCAGCAGGTGCCTCTGTGGCGTGCGGTGACCGAGAGCACAAAGGGGCTCCTCTCGAGGGGCTCAGGCACAGGGCGCCACCTGGGTGCATGCACAGGGAGTCCCGCAGTATCCACCCCACTGGATCACTGCTGTGGACGATCATCTCCTCCCTTGTAGAACTGAGGCAGCAGCTCCGATGACAGCACTTGATTTACATTGGCAGCCTTGGGTGCGCTCAACGATGGGGGGGGGAGGTCCTAAAGCTGAGCCAACATACAGCAGCCACTTTGCCTTTTAATTTTTAATTACTTTATAAATCTTCGAGAACTGACCATGACATGAGATACATTTGAATCAAGATCTTTTCCCCTAGATTAAAGTCCAGTTCCCCTTCTCTATATATTAATCTGTGCCATATATAAGAAGAAATGATCTTCTGCATTTATTTGAAAGCTCACAACTTGCTTAGCTAAGTACACCTTTCTTTATTTGTTTAAACCTTGGCTCCAGAGAGTCATACTAATACCACATGCCTCAGAATCCAACTGTCTTAGCTACTCTTCTCTTGTTGGTGGGACAAATACCTGACACTCAAATTGAGGGGAGGAAAGATTTATTATGCTCACAGTTACTGGAGGTTTCAAGACGCTGCTCCTGCTCCATAGGGCCTGGAGGAGGGGCTGGGTTGCTGCCATGTCCAGGATGATCTGCTCCATGCCTCAGAGAGACTGTCACCTGCAGGGTGGGGGGAGGGGTGTGGGCTGTCAATTTAACAGGCTCACACCTCTCTGGCCCCACCCCTCAAAACACTCTCTGCTCCTCCACCCCTTCTGCCCCATGACCTACATGAGGCTTTTGGGAGACAACTGGACACAAACTATAGCGTTCCGCCCCTGGACCCCCAAAGTCTCATGCACATCCCTTTGTCCAAAAGGCATTTTAGTCCACCTCTAAGAGTTGCCAAAGTCCCAACAGTTTCAGCATTGCTGAAAAGTCCAAGTCTCAAGTCTCCTCCAAGATCCAAGGCAAACTCACAACTGTGAGCCCCTGCATAAATAAAAAGTTAAATGCGTCTCACATTCAAGGGCACAGGGTAAACACTGCCCTTCCAAAAGATTTACACAGGAGGATACAAACCATTGGGACCAAAACAAGTCCAAAATCCAGCAAGGCAAACATTAAGACCTGTAGGTCCTTGTGAAACATCCAAAGCAATCTGTGGCAAATTGTGAGCTCCATGTGGCTCCACCTCTGTGGCACTCCATGGTAGCTCCCATGGCTTCTCTCTTGGGCCAGCTTGCTCCCTCTTTGCAGTTTCTTTTACATGATCCATGTTTCTAGCTTTTCCAAATTTCTGAGGTTTCTACTGAATGGGCTTCTCACTCACAGCTTCACACACTGCCCTCTCAGGGGCACACTGCCTGGCCTCCCAGGCCTTCTTCTGAAATCTAGGTGAACACCTTCTTAACCTCAGAATTCCTGCATTCTGCATGCACCTAAAACCAACACCACGTGGTTGATGCCAAAGTCTGCTGCCTGCTGGAGCAGCAGCCAGGCTTCCTTCTCTCTTGGCTGTAGGGCTCGAGTGCCTGGATTTCTGAGCACTCTGATCCTGATTCTGAGAAATAAATTCTCTATGCCAGTGCCATTCTGTAGTCTGGTGTGGCTGCCACCTCCATTCTGGAACCAGGTATGACTGCCACCTGCATTCTGGAACATGGAGCTCTGTGGCTTTCTCTTCAAAGCAAAGTCCCTCACCCTTGCAATTCTGAGGCTGCAAAGGGCGAGAACCTGCCACCTCCCGTGATGCCCCCAGGATATCTTTTCTGTTCTCCTGTTCCTCCTGGGCAATGGAGACCTCAGCTCTATCTTTCTAGTCCACAGCTTTCTTTCTGGCCAAACTCACAACATTTCAAATCATTCTGCTGGGCTCTTTGCTCTTTGTTCTCAACATAATCTGATTAAGAGCCCCCAACAATAACCATGCCACTGCCCCAATATGTGACTGCTTTGAGATTTTCTTTGAAAGATTAATCAGTCTTCCATGTTTAATTTCAGTCTCAGACAAAGTCTCTGGACACAGGCAAAACTTGGACAAACTTTCTGCCAAGCCAAAACACAAATGATCTGGAGTCCAACCACCAATGTAGTCCTTCCCAGCAGAAACCTCCCCAGCCTGGTCTTCAGCGCTGGCTTTCTATCAGTCTTCTGGTCTGAGCGCTAACCAGAACTCCCCCCACCCCCGCCACACACACACACACAGAAGACCTGAACCTGTTCCATTGCTTCTTTTGTAGGTGATATCTCCAAATGTTTCTTATCTCTTCCCATCAGCCATTCCCAAAAGCTGGTAATCCATATGGTCAGGGTTAGCCACAGCAATGACCTCACTTCTCAGGTACCAAGTTCTCTTTTAGTTACTCTTCTCTAGCTGCTGGGACAAATACCTGACACTCAAATTGAGGGAAGGAAAGGTTTATTTAGCTCACAGTTACTGGAGGTTTCAAGATGCTGCCCCTGCTCTATCAGGTCTGGAGGAGAGGCTGGAATGCTGCTGTGTCCAGGATGATGAGCTCCATACCTCTGAGAGACTGTCACCTGCGGGGACCGTGGGAGGGGGGGAGACATGCTGTCAGTTTAACAGTTTGTGCCTCTCTGACCCTGTTCCTCAAATCTCTCACTGCTCCTCCAGCTGCTTCTGCCCCATGACCTACTTGAGGTTTTGGGGGAACAACTAGATACAACCATAACATCAACTTTTAGGGCTAGGAATATAGTTCAGTGGCCTGGTGCCTGCCTTGCAAGTATGAGATTGCGTTCGATTGCGGTTTTAAAAGAAACATGAGAAAGTCAGCTTAAAAAAGAAAATACAGATAGGTGAAGCCCCTGACATACCTCTGACCCTTAATTTTCCCTTCCTCCTGTGTATGCCACTTCATCTCTCTGTGAGGGCCTGGAGGATGCCTGCCTGTGGTGTGGCACCAGTGACAGGCACTGCGGATGCGCTCTCTTGCTTTCTTCTCTCGCGAGGTTTCAAGCTCTGTCCACAGAAATGGATGAACATCTCATCCTGAGTCTCTCCCTGCTGCGCTGGACACTGGCTCCCTGCTACCAGAAACAATGCTGTAATTAGTACAGCTATGTGTGGATCATGGTCCCTTTGGCGTGGGGCAGGAACCATGTAAACTTCTCCTAGAGGCAGGAAGCCCAAGATCTCCGCACTGGCAGGTTCGGCATCTGCAGAGACCCCTTCTCAGTTCATCGCGGCCCCTACGGTGCAAGCAGTGAGCCAGGGCCCACCTGGGACCCACAAAGGTGCCACCACCATTCCGGAGGTTCCATCTTCACTCCCTAACCACCTACTTCCTGCACCCCATCCCCATTCCATGGGCCTCTGTTTCAACATTCAGGTGGGGAAGGGGCAGGCATTCCACCCTTGAGGCTTTCCCCACACTTTGGTTCTACATAGACAAGGAGCTCACTGATTCCTTCAACGTCTCTAGCCAGGATTCTGTTCAGAACTACATGTAGTGCATAGCTGAATCAAGAAGCGTCGGGAGCCGGAGCACGGGAGGGTGCCTCGTTCCTCCATGCGCCTGGCTCTCCAATTAGTAATGACAGCTTTTGTGTCCTTGCCTAGAATCTTCAATTTCCCCCTAAAAAGGACCTCTGTAGTCTTTGTTATGTTGACTCCATGATGCTTTTTAGGTTTTTGCTATTGCAAATTGTGAGGTTTTTATTATCTCTTGGCCATTTTTCACTTAAAACTTGTTCCTATAAAATATTTGATAGCACTTTGTTAATGCTAACATTGTACAGTACATTTGCTCACATGTGATCCTTCACTTTTCTGTAAGAGGATTTATTTGGCGTCAGTTTCTCATCATTGGACAAAGCTGGTGGAGGCTGAAACAGGTGCCAGCTGGAGTGGGGTTCTTTGAAGTGAACCTTGTAAATTTGTGGTCAGGCTAATTGTATTGCTTCAATACTGGAAATCACAATAGCACCGAAAATACTGATTCTTTTACAAAACCACATATAAAGAAAGAAGTCTCTGTGTTTTCCAGCCCAGAATTCAATTTTTAAAAAGTCCCAGTTTCTAGATAAAGTACTTAAAGCCTTTAGCTTCGGCCCATTTGTCAGCTGTTGTAAGGATAAAAGCCAGGAACAGCCAGGCAGAAAAGATGCCCAGTGAGAAGCATGAGAAGCACCCAGGCACCGTCGAGGAGGCGGGCCTGTGGGCTTGTCGCCCCAGGTGCTGCCCCGTGCTCCCCCACTGGCAACCCGCTCCTGCAACACTCAGTCAACTGGGGCTGATCTCCAGAGAACGGGAAGCCTGCTTGAGTTTCCCGTTAGTTCTGCTGTTTGTCTGTTGGTCTGCTAGGACATATGCAGTCGTCATCCACAGCTACCTAGGGTGTCAATGCTGGTGTCAACTAGGATTTGAACAGTAATGAGTATCTGTTCCTCTGGATCCTGACAAGCCTTGTGTCACTTGTACTCCCTAGTGCTTTGGCTAGATCCAAGCGAGGGCTTCATTAAGACCTGCAAATACAAGGGCGCAACAGTCTGCTGCCCAGCCCTGGTACAATGAGAGGGGCCTCAAATGTCTCCATGTGTCCTTGCTGCTGTTGACCGTCTGATACACTTTCTCCCTGCATATCCATGAGTTCTGCAAGTGTGAACACAGCCAACCTTGAGTCAAAAATGACAAGGTGTTTTCCTGTTCCTAAAACACAACAATAGCAAGTATTTCACAGTGCACATTGCAAGGAACCTAGAGAAAATCCCAAGTAGAGGGGAGGATGTTCACGGACTCTATTCAAATACACCCATTTCGCACAAGGGACTTAGGCCTCCTTGGATTTTGCTTTAGGAAGGACTGACATTGATCCCTTGGAGTGTCACCAGGGGTGACTCCTCGATAGTGACCATGCAGTCATGGGAGTTTCTCTCTATTTTTAGTTGGGTAATATTTTTTAAAAATTGAACTCAGGTATTAAACTGTATTTTGCTAAATCTCTGAAGGGAATTGATATCAACATTTAAAATGACATGTAAAAATGAGCAAGCACAGGAGAAAGAGCCCGGTGAGGACTCCAGGATGAGGCATGGTGGACCCAGCACCAGCTCCAGAGGAAGATGGATCCAACTCAGGCCTTTGCGCTTGCCAGGAAGGCACTTATGCCACTGGGCTATCTCCCTGGCCTTGTTTTCTTATTTTTCTTCTCTTTAAAATGAACTGACATCCTTCTACAACTATTTGCTTCTTTTTTTTTTTATGAGTATAGGGTTATAAGAGATTATCAGCCCCACTGCACTGGGAGTTAGGATTTCAACAAATTCAAGCTAACAAGCAATCAAAAGGAAAGCAGATTCTTTCTGCGGCTGATGCTATCATTGCCTTTGATACTAATGTTTCTGGAAGAACCTTGAATGCCCAGGGACTTCCAAACCCTGCGGCTCATCATCTTCAGTCCTCTTCAGCACTGGGACTGCCAGGCTGCTGCCAGTCCTCTGTGAACCAGTAATACTGCCAGACTGAGTCTGAGGTCCAGGGAGCTGGATGCACTGGAGCACATGTACCCAGGAGTACGTGTACCCTTCTGGTGCCACACCCGCGTAGGACTCTGTTCTGGTGTCAAACATTGAGAAAGTGAGCACTGACTTTCTGCTTGAAACCATGGCTAAACAGGGCAAGGTCCTGGCTTTATGGTCCTGCTCATGGAAGCCAATTGGTGACATAACGTGGAAGGCTTGCAGCACAACCTGCCTCATGGGATGTGTTCACGAAATCTCACCTGAACTTCCATAGCCAGAAAGTATTACTGGTATCTTTCCCATTACTGCTGTCATTTGCTGAAGTAGACTCTCTCATTGCTTGGATTGTGATGCATAAGAGTAAATTGTGGAGAAACACAAAGTGTAAAATAAATAAATAAAAGTTAATAAAATAAAAATGCGCAAGCACATAACTCTCAGAACACCTTGAAAAAGGTACGGGGCCTGACCCTATAGGATCAGACAGGCGAAGCTGACCCTGGCTCCCCGTCGGCCCGGTTGGGGGCCCACTAGACATGTGCAGAGACCTCCAAATGAGAAGCAGTAGATGAGACCACAGGAAGAGGACATACAGGGAAGTGGACACCAGGACAGGTAGGGTAGAGCTTCCCACTGTGGGCAAGGAGATCAGGGCGTGGTGGCCTGGTCTTACCTCTTCTTGTGGACCCATGGGCTCAGGGGGGCATTTGTGTCCCCATCACTGTCTTGCTCCACAGGCTCTAGGCTTCAGCTCCTGTGTGTATCACAGCGGAAACTAAGAAAGCCAAGCCCCACCAGAGTGGGCATGGGTGGGAGCTAGGGACAGCCAAGGGCAGGCTGCTCTGTGCCACTCCACACAACTCAACTACAAGCAAAGGAAGGAACCTCACAGAAGCGTGTGGTCCCTGGGCATGGGATAAGGTGGGCAGGGCCACTCCGGCAAGGCCATCAAGCCCACGCTAGGCCTTTGGTCTTGCCCCGACTCCACCAGGAATGTTCCCAGCTACTGAAGAGAAGCCTATCTCCTCAGACAAGATAACTGACAACTGTAGAGATGAGAAATTAGCATCTTAAGAATGCTGGGGAGATAGCACCATGGCACAAGTGCCTGCCTGGCAAGTGCAAGGTTGTGTGTTTGAACCCTGGTCCCACCAAAAAAAAAAAAAAAAAAACTGAGAGCAATAAACAAAGCCCAGGGACAGTTATAGTCAGTTACTTGCGAATCCTGAATCCTGGAAAGCTGGGATTCGAGGAGGGAGATAACAGCTACAGCTACGCCTGCTGGCTCCCTGTTTGTTGTCTCCTCCCCTCCTTGGAATGTTTTTAATTAGCATTTGTGTGAACCTAGTTTTAGGCAAATAGTAGAGGTCAGAGATTGTAGCCTTCTTTTACTAAGATAATTATGCACATTCCAAGCCCTAAATAAAACTGAGATGCTTCTGGAGCTCTGGGCTCACTTGGACAGAGACCAGTCTCAGTGAGACCTCTAAAGCAAAATTCATCGGGTCTTCTCATCGTTTCTTTCGGCACTGACTCACAACATACAGTAGACACCCAGGGAAACCAAGTGCGATGTCTTTCACTGCACTCACCTAGAGCTTGAGCAGACTCTGCAGACTACCAGGCTCGCAGAAAGCCGCGTGCCACTTTGTCTGACCAGCTCCAAGTCTTCCATTTCAGAAAGTGGATTGCTGAGCAGGAAACGAACTTTGCAGTGAGCATAGATCTTACCACTCCTTGCATCCACCGTCTAGCCTGATTCCTTTCTTACATCCCAGGGAGCCCCTGCGCAGTTGTGTCTGCAAGACCCACGGAGAGCCCCACTCAGGCTGGTTGTGCTTCTTAACTCAGAATCCCAGACAGGGTGGAGCAGGAGGCGGATCGGATGATGGCTCTGACGTGTGTGAAGGAGTGCACTTCTCCTCTTTGAACTTGATTTCAGTAAACTCTCTTGCCACTGAAGGGTCTCCTGCCAGAGGCTGCAGGAAAATCTGTAGCTTCTGACTAGACTCAGACAACCACATCAGAACAAACCGCTCAGAGTGTCCGTGCATGCAATTGCCCAGTGGTGGCCATATGTTTAACCCAGCCTGAGGGGAACCATGGGACCTTGGACATTGGGCCAAAACAGCTTCCAGAATGTTCCTGCGTACACGGCAGATAACAACAGGATTTTTCTCTCCCTGGCCCTCATCTTTGGGCTTCCTAGGAAGCCCAAATTTTGGGAGGCGTCACTGAGTTAACTGCAGGCTGGACTTGAAACAGGTTGGGCTTGTGTGAGAAAACTTGCACCATCCCCTCACCATGTCTTTCCTTTTTAATGAGGGACAAAGACTTTTGGACTCATAGAAATGAGAAAAGCAGCAGCCTACAAACAAGATGAATGTCAACTGTCCACCTGGGAAAATGCTGCTGGGGCACAGACAACCCCATGGTGACAGCCATAGTTTTGAAGAGCGGTGGAAAGGTTGACGTTTAAATGGAATCTCCTCATGTGTTTAAGTTGGTTCCTGGATTAGCCACCTTTGCATCGCTGTCACACAAGACATGACACAGGGCACTTCGGAAGCAGAGAGGGGTCTATTCTGGCTCACTGTTCCGAAGCCTCAAGTCCAAGAGCAGGTGGCCCCACTGGTTGGAGGCGGCGCATCACAGGGGTAAGTCATGGCACAGCACGTGCACATATCTCAATCAGAAGAACAGGATGGGAGAGGCCAGCATTCCACTGGCCCCTTCAAGAGCGTGGCTTCAAAGACCCAAGGCTTTCTCACCAACCCTCGCCCCTTCAGGGTTCACAACACCCAAGTTCCACCACCCTGGGGGCTAAGACACAAAGCCCGCTCTAGAGCTGTCGGACTCTGCTCGTGATGGCATGTCACACTGGCCTTCCCCCTTCAGCAGCGATTATGGACAGAAATACTGCAAGCCAAAGCTAGAGGCACTGAACAGCAGACAGCGCAGGTGTGCAACCCCTGGCAGAAAGAAGCCACTTGCGAGCCCTGCGTGCATCTGCTGTGCCGTCCCAGCTCGTCATGGTGCAAACAGAGCAGGCGGAGGGCATGGTCCGGGGCTACGCAGCTCCTGGGCATCCGCCACCTAGGAGCTGTGCGCCGAGCCAGGGAGGACCAAGCACACGGCGAACTGAGATGCAAGGTCGGTGGGTGCGGGGAGACACCAGAGCCCTGCCGCAAGCAAGCAGAGCGACCTCCGAGACGTTCGGCGGAGCCGAGCATCTTCCATCCCGCGTCTCCTGAACGAAGACGAGGTCCTACAGAATGGCTCACAATGCAGGGAGAGATCGTTTTATGGCGAGATCTGGAGACATTTTTGACTCTCATCGGGGTGCGTGCTACTGCCATCTAGCGGCTAGAGACCAAGAGTGCTGCCGACATCCCATGGTGCACAAAAGGGCCAGGGTGCCCAATATATCAGCCATGTAGGGTTGAGAGCCCCGCCCTGGATCAAGGCCCACCTAGACCCCTGCGGCAGCTGGTAGCCAGCTCCCTGGGTGGCCCCCAGGGGCGCTCACCTCCTACTATCCGTACCCTTACCTGGGCCCTGGCAATCCAAACCCTCGTACACCCACCCCTCATGGAGAAGCTCGCGTGGGGGGAAGGGCAGAGGCCCCTGGGCAGCCCCAGCGTGGAGCAGGACCAGCCGACAAGGCGGGCGTGGGTTTCTGCAGCCACGTTAATGCTAGTGCAACTACTGCCCCAAGTGACAGCTTAATTACAGTCTACGGAGGAGAAACCCTAATACAGAACCACAGCACTTAGTCATTCCTGGGACCCTGATCCGCAAAAATGGCATAATGAGCGATTTTTGTTGTTGTTCCAAAGTGCCAGGTTTGGGAGTAATTTGTCACATAGTACTAATAGGTTAATAATACAAACCTGCTTCAGTGAAGTGTGAAAGGAAGCCTTTTTAGGGTTATGGAACGGTGCCAGTACATTTACTGCCTTTGAAAATGAAACTCTTTAAAGGAAGAAAACATACTCAAGATGCTTTGAAATGTGCAGAGCACAATGTCCAGCATATAGCAAAAAATTACTAGGCATGCAAAGAGGTAAGAAATATAGCTCCTGATCAGAAAAAAAAGAGTAGCTAAAAGGTACCCTGAACTGGCCCAGCTGTTAAAATCTGGAGACAAGGATTTTTTTAAAAGATTAGAAATATGTCCAAGAACTTAAAGGAAAATATTATCTCATTGAGTGAACATGTGGCAAATTTGAATGGAAAATGGAAATTTTGTGAAAGGGAAAAATGGATCTTTTATAACTAAAAAAATTATGAGAAATCAAAAATTTACTAGGTTGGCTTAAAAGTAAATTTGAGATGGTAAGAGAAAGAAAGAGCTAGAGATAGATTCATAAAAATTTCCATTTGGAAAAAAAAAGATAAAAAATAATTTCTGAAACAAGAATAGAATCGCAGAGACTAGTCTAGTGAGAGGATATTAAGCAGCCCAACGTGCCGTTCTAATCTCAGGAAAGCACAGGGAAAGGAGGAAGAAAGCAATGTTTTGAAAAAATGATGATTGAAATTTCCCCAACTGGGGGCCAGGGAGATAGCTCAGTAGG
>PVKN010017177.1:0-17499 GCA_004027915.1 Capromys pilorides | reverse complement strand
CATTTCAATGAAGGCCCAGGTTTGTTCTGATTATAAAGTACCAAGTTGTTAAAATCACTTTCTAGAAACCAGGGGAAACTTTAAGTAGCTCCTTTTTGTAACCATTATTGCTATTTCCATATCTGATGAATTTTTACCTTGCAATGCATGTTTAGTAAACATTCCTTATTTTATTTTGTACATTACACTTAAAGAAAAGAAAGATGATGAATTGGCCATATGTTCCATGAAAGAAAAGCAAAGACCGTTTTCATATTCCATCTGCAAAGCCGCTGTCACTGGCTTTGCCAAGGTTTATTGTACAATAGATTCTGCTTCAGCTGGCATAATTTCATGCAGTATTAGCCATGGAATGAGGTCTTATGGCAAATGATATCCCCCAGTTCCAGCTAGCAGCAATGCCAGGTGGGGAAATTATAAAGCGAAGATTCTAACCCTGTTGGTAGAGCACCCTATTACGCAAAGCATTCCTACCACATCTGCTCCAGTCACGTTCATTAGCAGGCATTTGCACTGCTGTGAATGGAATACTGATTTCCAAAGACCAGCCAATCAACAGTTGCTTGATTTGGAAACCAAATGGTTCCTGTTGATTTGCATGACAGTGTCAGCTTGGCTGCAGAAAATGCAGTTCTTTCTGGTTTTGACTTTAAGAAAATGTTGTCTGCAACATCTTCTAGAAATATGGTAGATTTGGGGAAAGAGCTGAAGAAAGGCCTTCCTGGCATGGTATGACCTTCCCTTGTGTCTAGTTGTCCCCAAAAATGCATGGCTATAGGTGGGGCTTTTTCAGAGGTGGCTGGGTCTAGAGGGTGTGATGCTGGGACTGATTCATGGCACAGAGCTAGGGTCAAGGGCACTAGGACTAAGGGTGTGAGTGCTGCCACCCTGAGTAGCCTGGGTAGGATACAAAGGCTGGAGCTATGATTGCTTCTTGCTTGCTTTGCACCTTCCACCTGCCATGAACCCTTTCTCCTCTGCAGTTCCCCTCAACCAAGCCACGCTGCCTTGGAGCTAGCCAACTATGGACTGAAATCTCTACAAATTGTGAACCAAATAAATCTTTCCCCCTTTAACTTCAGGTGTTGGCTATTTTGTCTCAGCCATGAGAGAAGTAACTGAGATGCTTGCCCTGCACATCCTGTCTATCACTAATATCAGCACTTGGGCTGCTCTCTACCTGCCACCCTTCTCTCACCGCTGCCCACTCTGCTCTGTCCCTGCCACTCTCTGCCTCTAGCCTTGGCCCCCTGGTGATGTCTATGCATTGCCCCTGCCTGCCTGTTTCTGGGCACATCTGACATCAAACGGGTAGGGAGTTACACAAGTCTGGTTACAGTTGGCCTGCCAGATCTCGGTTGTTAATTGCCTGACACAACCTCGCCTTTGTGCTCGCACACGAATGCTGCCGGGCTGCCTTCCCTCCTGCTAAGCCTCATCTGCCAGAGTACAGATGTGATCCCCTTACTCACCCTCCAAATTCATCTCAATGGCTTTCCTTTATGGACTGTTATGGTTTATGTCTAGTTGTCCCCCCAGAGCCTCATGTAATCATGGTGCTGGGACTTCTAGAGTTTGAGACTTGATTCATGATCCACTGGGATTATGTGTTTTAGTATGGATGGGATTATGGGTCTGAGTCCTTCTGGGATTATGGGTGTGGCCTAAGGTGGATAGGCTGAGGCAGAGAGCCTGAATGTAACATAAAGAGAGACAGAGAGACAGACTCACATTGTTGCTCTGGTGCCCTGGTTGGTCAGTTGCCTCTGTAGCAATTGTTGCTGTTCTGCCAGCATAAACTGGATGCTCTCTGCCCTGTTCCACTCAGCCTGGGCCAGCCGAATATGGACTGAAGCCTCCAGCAACTGTGAGCTAAATAAGCCTTTCCTTCCTTCATTTTGGATGTCAGGTATTTGTCCCAGCAACGACTAAAAAGTAACTAAGACATGGACAATTCCCCGGCCCTTGGCCAGGCACAGTGGTGCACACTTACAGTACCTGCTACTTGGAAGGCTGAAGAAGGAAGATCGCAAGATGAAGATCACGCAGGGAAAACCCAGGACTCCATTCCCAGTATTACTGGGAATGGCTAAGTTAGATAGAAATTAGTAGGACATCAGTGAGGCATTGGGCCCTTGAAGTCAGTGTAAAAGATGTGATCCAGCAAGATTGTGGCAGGATGCCTCTGAAGGGAGCCAACCTCAGGATAGCTTTGAGCAAAACTGCAAGCTAAATAGTGTACACATGAAATTCCATAATAATGTAACCAAAGTAAGTAAAAGTGTTTAGAAAATAGTAGCTACCCTTTGTCACAAGTTTATTCACTATCTGCCAGGAACTTAAGCAAACACTTTGTCAATATTTTCCAAATGCCAATATGTACTACTTTCTTTTTGTACTACTTTTTTAAAATTGGCTCATCTTCACTAAGCTGTATTTTTAAAGAAAATTTTATATTATTGCCATAACATATATAAAACTTATGGAAATAAAGTAAATCATGTAATGTCAGCAGAATATTGAATCAATTTACCAAAATGTTTCCAAATGAGAAGAAAAGTGTTTAAGGTGAATCAAGAAATAAAAATCTTCAGCTCAATTACACACACTTAGGAAAAATGATGAGGACCTACATTAGTGAGAATATGTAATTTTGATATAAACTTGTACCAAAAATTCTAACTCTATAAAGCCATAACCTGAGAAGTGATTACATATAATTTTCTCTGTCAAAGCTTACAACCAATGGGATATAAGAAATCTTTATTCAAAGATTTTGTTAGTGGCTGGTGAGATAGCTCAGTGGACTAAAGTGTCTGCTTAGGACAAAGGTTTGATCCTGGGCACCACATGCCATGCCAGCTCTGCCCTCAAGGTGGGCTGACCCAGCCAAAAAAAAATTTAATTGAAAGAAGCAGCTGAACTAATTCCAAACTTTGTGCTTATGTTGAGTTAGTTGAGAATGACCCTCATAATGGCGGAAAAAACTCCTTTTTCACATGAGGCTGCCAATCAGGATTGAAAACACCTATTATAGTTTGTTTGTGTTTTGTAAAATTTGGTTCTTTATTTTTCAGTTCAAAATTTTCTCAGCAAGATTTTTGGCTGAGCCCAAAATAAATTTGTTCAGCTAACAAAAAGAAACAAGAACCCCACCATTAAGCAGTGGCCCTCCCGCAATCTAGCCATTGTGTAGGCTTTGTTTGCCTGTGGAATACTGCTGCGTAGGAATAAATTCAAGACTGTTCAGAGAAGCAAATGCATCTGCGTGCCTTGCCAATTTTCAAGCTCATGAAACCGGGTGTATCAACTCAGAAAAGAAGGCCCCCTTGGGATGACTTTCTCCTCATGACTTGGGTGATCACTGAGAGAACCAAACGGCGTTAATGCCCAGAGATGAGCAAAAATGGAAAATTCCAGTAAAACAGGCCAGTAGAACAATTGTTACAGTTTTCTTAATACCTAAGTTCATCTCTTTATGTTCAAATTGGAACAAATCCTCTTGGCTTTATCCCTGTGTACACTGAACATGTGGCCTGACCCTTGAAATCCCTGGTCTGAGCCCCCTGAGTTAAACTTCTACATTTGTAAAGGATTATGGCAGAAGATCCCATAATTGAAGGTATAAGATGGACTATATGTGGTGGCAGGTTCCTAGAGACAAGGTAAGCCTCAGTCAAACTGGACCGGTACTACATTTCTGGTCAATATCTATAGGCAGAGCAGAGTAGAATGTGTGAAACTTACCTGGACAAGGGGGCTTGCAGATGTGATTGACATTAATGACCTTCACATGGAAGGTCACCCTGGACTGTCTCAGGGAGCACAATCCTATTTCATAGATGTTTAGCAGGCTGTGCTCCTTGAAAGTGGTAAAAAAAAAAAAAAAATGGGCTGTGGAAATAGCTCAGCAGTGTAAGCACCTGCCTGGCAAGCACAAGGTCCTAAGTTCCATCCCTAGTACAAAAAAACAAAAACAAAACAAAAAACCAGCAGTAATATATGAAGAGGGGAAGGCTGGCAAGATAGCTCAGCAGACTAAGTGCCTGCTTAGGCAAGCACAAGGACTGGGGTTCAAGCTATGGCACCATGTGATATACTTGATATACTTAGCACCCTGGCCCTAGGGTGCTAAGCTGAGACCTGGTTTGGTGGCATAAGCCTGTAATTCTAGCACTAGAGAGGCTGGGAATAGGAGGATCACTATGAGCCTAAGCTGTGTAGTGAGACCCTGTACCAAATAAATAATAATATCTAACTCAAGAGCGGAGAGCAAAAAACAGTTCTGGAAAGAGATACAGGGGGAGGTGGTTTGTGCCATGAGTCTGGATGGACAGCAAGAAGTGCGTGTTCCTGGGAATTTACAGGGATGCTTGCTTAATCTTTGCTTGTTTCCAAGTAATTCTGTGTACTGAGTACACATTGCTCAGGTGAGCGTCTTCAGCTGACCTCTGGGGTGATATTTATTCTACAAAAGGAGTGCCTTTTCCAATTAGTATTTACTTCTATTTCTATCTGGATAGATAACCAGTTCCTTTCTCTCTTTTTTCTACGTCCCTAGAGGTCCTCAGCACCACACCCACACCCATCATACACACACACACACACACACACACACACACACACACACACACACACACACAGGCTTTCCTCATCCTGGTGCTTTCTGATATTGTCTTATGTCAGTTTTCCTAGCTTTTGTACCTTTGCGCCGAGGGTGTCTCTCAGTCCACAGTCATAGGTACACAAGAAACACCATTTTCGGGGCCGGCGAGATGGTTCAGTGGTCTAAAGCGCCTGCTTGGGAGGGCTCAGGCAACTGCGGGGACTGCAGTTCAATCCCCGGCACCACATGCTGCGCCAGCGCCACCACCAGGGCAGGCTGAGCCAGCCACAAAATGAATAAATAAAGAAACAAACAAACACAACAAGCAAACAAATAAATAAATAAAAAAAAAAAAAAAAAAAAAAAAAAAAAAAAAAAAGAAACACCATTTTCTTAACTTTTTTTTTTTTTTTAGTAATAAGGTGATCTCACTTGAGTGTCATATTTGCTGATCTGGTAGAAAATGAATGCAGCCATTTTTTAATGTCATGTCAAGAGTGACAAAGTACAGTGCTTTCAGTGGAGTCTGTCCGCCTCTCTAGTGTATTGGTCAGGGTTTTACTTAGAGGAACAGAAAGATATAAGGAACGGATATGAACACAAAATATACAGTATACAAGGAGTTACAAGATTGGCTTACGACAGTCAGCCACAGAGTCAGATGAGGAAGTGTGCACAGGGCGTCTGCACGCTCCGGACTGGAGGATTTAGTCCCGAGGTCTGAAACTCACTGCAATGCTCAGTGTAAGTCTCGATCTGTCGGCTTATGAGTCTGCGACGGATGGTGAAAGATCCAAGGCTGGAGGCTGAAGAGTCTGCGCTGCAATCCAGACGATGAAGTCCAGGCCAAATGCGAAGACTGGAGCTTCTCCGAGGAAGTGAAGTCTTGGCTCCTTCCTCAGCCCTTTTAAAACATCTCTGTGCTCAGTCACTCTGACGTGGGCCCATTGTGTCCAAGGGTGGAACCAATCATATCCCAGCATGGGCCCTTGATCCCGCTCTAGGGAGGAGCCAATCATATCCTAGGCAGGCCCTGATCCTGCTCCAGGAAGAAACCAATTGTTCCCCGGGGCGGGACTCCCACCAACAGTGAGCCAGGCCGCTGAGTCATCCAGCCAAGTTGACACAAAGTATCAACCACTACATCTAGTCATCAGGGCGCCCTGAGAGGGACCCTGTTGCCCTGCTCATGGCTCTGTCAGCCCTCCCACATCTCAAGCTTTTGGGTCTGGCCTGCAGCCCAGGCCGCGTTGGCCGGGTCTGCCTTGGTGCAGGCCGAAGCCGTGTCTCTCGGAGTCCCCTGCTCTCTGACTCAGGAGCTGGGCCCAGCACACCCTGCTCTGGGGTATGAACCCTTGCTCTCATTTCCCAGCATGGCGATATTTTCCTTGCTCAGGGATTTTTCTCCCTTTCTGTCTGGCCCTGAGATTTTATCCATCATCACCCATACCCTCCGTGGCACTGGAGCTTCTCAGAGAAGCCCCCCAAAAAGGAGAAGAATTTGGGCAACTTTCATTGTTGAGGCTTGGAGTTTTTCTGTGGGGCACTTTTTAACTGCATATCTAATTTCTTCAGTAGATACAGGGCTATTCAGTTTTTCTGTTTCTTCCTGAATTAGCTTTGGTAGTTTGTGTCTTTCAAGGAAACTCCATTTAAGTTGTCAAATTTACTAGCACAAATTTGATTGTACATTCCTATTATATTATTATGCATATAAACTCTTTATAATGTATCCTTGTACTCCTGAAATTAGTACTTTTTCTCTCCTCCCCCAACCCTGTCCCTACCACTTTGGTCATTCTGACTAGATATTTATTGATTTTCTTGGCTTAAAACTGTCACCTTTTTATTTTATTGATTTTTTTCTGTTGTTTTTCTATTTTCTGTGGGTTGATTTTCACCACTACCTTTGGTATTCCCTTTCTTTTGCTTATTAATGCATATAATTTACTCTGGTTTTTCTAGTTTTTTAATGTGGGAGCTTACATTATGATATTATTATTATTTTATTTTGTGGTGCTGGGAATTAAGGCCAGGGCCTTGTGCATGTTAACCAAATGTTCTACCTGAGCTACACCCCCAGCCCAGATTACTGATTTTAAATTTTTACTAACATACATTTAGTATTAAAAAGTGCATCTAAATACAAGTTCTCCTATGTCCCACAAATTGTGATATGTAGCATTTTATTTAATTCAAGATATTTGAAATTGGGCCAGCAAGATGGTTCAGCAGCCTAAAGCACCTGCTTAGGAAAGCTTAAGCAATCGCAGGGACCTCAGTTCAACCCCCAGCACCACATGCTGTGCTTGCCCCACCCCCAGGGCAGGCTAAGTCGGCCATAATATTAAAAAGAAAAAGAAAGAAAGAAAGAAAGAAAGAAAGAAAGAAAGAAAGAAAGAAAGAAAAAAGATATTTGAAATTTCATTTGTAATGTTTTCATTGATCCATTGGTTATGCTTAATTCCCAAACACGTGAGGTATTTTCCAGACATATCCCTAATTTCTAACATAATTCCACCATGACCAGAAAGTGCACTCTTCTGTCTTCCTTTCACATCTGTGGAGACTTCTACCATGGTCTAGCGCACGCTCTCCCTGGATCTGTTTCTTATGTCTGCTTGAATGAGTATTTGCTGTTTTAGGGTGGTCATATGTAGAGGTCAAACAGGGCATAGTGATTATCACTTTTGTTCAAGACCTCGATATATTTAATTTATTTGTTTTCATAATTTCTTAAATAAGAATATTGAAAACTCCAACTGTGTTTGTTGTTGTTTTTGGAGCTGAGAGTTAAACCCAGGGCTCTGTGCATGTTAAGCATTTCCTCTGCCAGTTACTCTCCCAGTCCTGCTTAATATATTTCTGTTGTTGGGAGCATATAAATTTAGTATTGTTGTAGTTTCTTGATGAATTAAACCAATATCATTAATTATATGTGTGTTTTTACCATATGACCCATGTGGCAATATTTCTTTTTCTTTTCTTTCTTTTTTTTTTTTGTGTGTGTGTGTATATGTGTGCAAGGTCCCACCACACAGCTCGGACTTGTATCGATCCTCCTGTTTTCTGCCTCCCTAGTGCTGGGATCATAGGCACATGCCACCACACCCAGATTTATGTGGCAATATTTTTCATTCTCCCCTTTTACCTTATGTGATATTACTATAGCTACTCCTGTTGTCTTTTGGTTAGCTTTTCTTTGAGAAAACCTCCAATTTCATTCTTTTGTGTGTCTTTCCAATATAACTTATTGCAGCATAATCCGACCCCATTGTGGAAGACCAGACAGGAAGACTAAGGACTGATTGGCCAGCCCTGTGAGCAGTGAGGAGCAAGGCTGTGGGCAAGCATGTCAGCACACTGCCGGGTCTAGGGAAAAGCACGAACAGCTGAGCTCCTGTTGCTCACCCTGACGAGGACCACGACAGTGGGAGGCCGATGAGTCCTGCGCAACTCTAACTGCTTGTGCCCATATCTGAGTGAATACAGCAAGGTGCTCCAGTCACTTGGAGCTCTCTGTTGAAGGGAGACACGAGCCTGCTGACCTCCAGTATTTCTTTGCTTTTCATCTTCATCATCCTTCAGTCAGGTATAAGCTTCTGTCTCCTGTAGCCCTTACTATTGTGTGGTTTTGGCATCTTTGTGAGAGCCACAGATACATAGACTTACCTGGGGCTCTCTATTCTGTTCCCTTTGTCTTTATGTCTATTTTTATGCTTGTGCCATCCTGAATTGTTAAGTGTAACTTTGTAATGTGTTTTAAAATCAGGAAGTGTGATACCTCCAATTTTGTTTTTCTTTCTTAATATTGCTTTGGTTACTTGGGGTCTTTTGTGGTTCCATATAAATTTTAGAACAGTTTTTATCTATTTCTATAAAGAATTCCATGGGGATTTTTTTTTTTAATTTTATTTATTTATTTATTTGTTTGCTTGTTGTGTTTGTTTGTTTCTTTATTTATTCATTTTGTGGCTGGCTCAGCCTGCCCTGGTGGTGGCGCTGGTGCAGCATGAGGTGCCGGGGATCGAACTGCAGTCCCCGCAGTCGCCTGAGCCCTCCTAAGCAGGCGCTTTAGACCACTGAACCATCTCGACGGCCCTCCATGGGGATTTTGATTGAATTGAATGTAGATTGCTTTAGGCATACAGGCATTTTAATATTATTTCTTCTCATTCATTACAATAAGATTCATTACAATAAGATGCTTTTCCACTTATCTGTCTCTTCATTTTCTTGGTTTTTTTGTTTTTTTGGTTTGGTTTTTTGCCTTTTCTTTTTGAGACTGGATCTCACTATGTAGTTCAGGCTAGCCTTGAGCTCACTTTTGTAGCCCAAGCTGGTCTGGAACTCACATTGATCCTCTTGCCTCAGCCTCCCAAGTGCTAGGATTATAGACGTGCACCACCACACACCTGGCTCTCTTCATTTTTTTCATCAGTGTCTTCCAGGTTTAGTTTACAAATCCTTTACCTCTATTTTTTTTAAAAAATTGATTGATTGATTGATTGATTTGGTCCAGGGTCTCACTAGACAGCTCAGACTCATAGTAATTCTCTGCCTCAGGCTCTCCAGCACTGGGGTTACAGGCATGCACCACCGTTCCCAGTTTCAATGGCTGGCACAGCGGGTAGTTCCGGGGATTGAACCTTGGTCCTTGCACTTGCTAGGGAGGTGCTTAGACCACTGAGCTAACACCCAGCTACCTCTCTGGCTGTTTGTTCCAAAGCATTTTATTGTTTTGTTTTGAATGAAATGGCTTACATTACTTGCTTTTTTAAAAGTTCTTTGACTTTTGTAAGTCTCTGACTTACGAACACATTGGGAAGAATGTTTGTAAGTTGGATTCATTTGTAAGTGTGACAAAGTGAGTCTCTCACACCTTTGACACAAGTGTACAGTATGTATTGCTCTGTGCTTCCTCTCAGGCTCCTGTACATCACCAACACTTTTCCTCTTGCATCCAGACGTTCTGGGTTCCTATTGGGATTGTACTGCTGTATGCTGTCATCCTGTATAATATGCACACAGCAGTGCAACTGTGACAATCTCTGGCAGACACATGAACTACTTCTGTGATGTCTATTTGTATCTGTGAAAGTTCACAACTTGGATATCCTAAATTGGGGGCTTACTGTAATTAATTTTGGCATGTTGTTTTTGTTATTATTGAGTTTTAGAATTTCCTAAATATAGGATTCAGTCATCTGTAAGTAGCGATACTTTTAGGACCTAAAGGCCTGCCTGGCAAGTTGTTTACCTGAGTTTGATTCCTGGATATATATATGTGTGTGTATATATATATATATATATATATATATATATATATATATATATAGAGAGAGAGAGAGAGAGAGAGAGACAGACAGACAGACAGACAGACAGACAGACAGAGACAGACAGACTTCTACTTCTTCCTTTCTAGGTTGGGGCCCTTTCTCGCTTTTCTTGTTGAAGTGCTCTGGCTAGGACCCTAAAAGTGTACCGAGAGCAGGGGCCAGATGGTCCTCGGCATATTTGTTGCTGCATCCTTGCCTTTCTCAGTGACACCAAGCCCCATGCCAGACAGCTTCTTGGATGAATTCTTCCAAACATTCAAAGGAAAGTTTATACTTTCATTTAACAAATATTAATGCATTTATAAAAATACCTCAAGCTTTTCTGAGAAACAGAAGAGAGGAAACTTCTAAATGCATTCTACAAAGCCAGCATGACCCAGAAACCAAGACCAGATTCTACAAGAAAATGAAATAGACCAATATATTCTTTATACACATCTGCAGATGCTGAGATCTTTGTACTGAGACTGAAAAAGTTTATTTCTTTCCCATTGATTATAATGTGAGCTTTTCACATACAGCCTTTGATGTGTTGAAGTTAAATTCCTTCTATACTTGTTTGGTCAAGAGTTTTAATAATGAATGAATGTTTTAAACTTTGCAAGTGCTTTCTCTATGCCTCTTGACATATCCATGCAGTTCTTTTTCCTTTTATTTTGCTAGCGTATTATATTACATTGATTCATTTGTCATCATTGATCTCTTCTTGCATTCCTGGGATGAATCCTATGTGGTCATGGTTTGTGATCCTTTGTGCTGTTGAAGTTGGCTTGCAAGAATGTGAGTTGAGGGCTGGCCAAATAGCTCAGTGGATTAAAGCACCTGCAAGCAGATGCAGGGGCTGGGAGTTGGATCCCCAGGCCTTCTGCGCTAGTCTCACCCTCAGGGCATGCTGAGATGGCAATTGAGACTGGGCGTGGTGATGACAGCGTGCACCTGTAATCCCAGCTCTTGGGAGGCTGTAAACAGGCAGATCGCTACAAGTCCGATTTAGTAGTAAGACCCTGAACCCCCCTGGAGACCCTTCCCTAAAATACAAAACAATACGTCTATTTCCAGTTGTGGTAATATTGTGAGTGTGTATCAGGAATGTATTTGCCTGGGGAAGCAATGTACCATAAAACACCTGTTTTCCTTTGTATTAATAGTAAATTGTAAGTCAATTTTTTTTAACCATGTGAATATGCTTTCTCTACTTTTTATCTGGCATACGATTTTAGCATCTATTGATGACCCATGGCTGTGTTTATTACCTTGGAAATTTTAAAGCAGTGATTTTGTTATAATTTCTCCTATATCTGTTAGTTAGCATGTAATAAAAAAACATTAGAGTTCAATGAGTGATAATCTACAATGTCTATATTGCACTTCTTTTCTTTCTTTTTCTAGTGGTTGTTATGCAAAGGACCACCATATTTGGTGAGAGGGCTTGCCTTGCACTGACCCCTCTCTCCTCTAGACCCGCCCTCTGGGACCACGGTGCTCTTTTTTCTTTTCAAAACAATTCATTGATAGCGTCTCTGAACATCTACATTAAGTATACTGTTTTAGAATGTGAAGTCTCTTGAGATTTCACATTCCCTAAATTGGCGAAGATTTGAACTAGATAGCTATATTTTTTTGGGAGGCGGGGGTCTTTTTGAGACAGGGTCTTGTTATGCAGCTCGGCCTCACCTTGAGGTCCCTTTGTAGCCCAGGGTGGCAAACTGAAGAGTAACAACTAGTGAAAACATTTTAAGGTTAGAATTTTTATGGTTTGGGCATTGGAGTATCTTGAAATGTAGGGAACCTTCCATACAATAAAATATAAACTATTTCTTAAAAAAAAAAAAAAAAAAAAAAACATGGGTATTTGATGTTTGCCTTGGTAGTTGGCCCTGGGAGCAGCCAGAGGATTTCTAATTTCTTCAAGGACCCTCTATTCTTAGTGGCTAATGATATTTAGAAGCCAAGGACTCAATATTAGATATATTTAATATTCTGGGCTAATACTGTTTTTAGACTTTCTGGGGATGGAATTGGGAAATGCATATGCAAAGCATGGATTTATATTGATACCTCCAGTTTAAAATAGTCCCACAGAAGTCTTCCTCACTTAAAGCAGGCATGGTGGTGCATACCTGTCATCCCAGCACTCAGGAGATCAGTATGGGCGACACCATGAGTTCAGGGCCAGCCTGCGCTACATAGGGAGACCCTGTCTCAGGAAAACATTCTCCTTTACTTTCTCCGTTTCACATCCAGGCATATGAGGGAAGTTGGCATGTGATAGCGATAGTACTTCACACTTACTTGGAACATTTGGCTGTCCACTTGAAAATAAAACCATACTTAACACTAAACAAGTTCCAAGTTGGCTAAAGAGATTGAGACAATCTTTAGGAGACTGAGATTCTTGCTGTGAAAGAATTAGAAAAATACTGATGAAAACATCCAACTGGAGAGGGAAAAACTTTCTTCAAGAAGAAAAATCCCAGAACTGATAAAGGAAGGAGGATTTGGTGATGGACAGCACTGCACATGGCTGCTGTACCTACGTGCAAGAGGAAAACCAGCAGGCTGTGCTCTTCCTGAGTTCCCAGTGTTGAGAACATAACAAAGGGATTTGCATGTTTACACCTTAAAAACAAATCAGCACCAGGTGAGCAGGTGTTTCTCTGAAGGTCTTGAAGAAAGGTCAGATACCATGGGACAGATTGTAGATAACACTTTAAATTGTCAAGGAGAGAGGTCTATGCACAGTGGGCAGAGAGCAGGAGGAATTCTGAGAAGAGTCAGTCCAGTGACTCCCACACCTGCTCTAGACCTTGGCCACCTGCTCAGGCTTCCACCTCTAGGAGTCTGATTATTCTTTACTGTGTCTGCCCAGCATCTCTGTGATGGAGGAGCCCTAGAGTCCATCATAGGTACCTCTAAAGGCTGAAAGCCCACCAGGGTGCAGCACAGAGGAGGGACAAGAGATGTTTAACAGGTTTTGTAGAAAGACCCATGAAGCCTCCCCTTTGTGATTCTCCTAGTGTCAAGCCTGGAATGATGCAGTGTGATGAGACCCCCCCACGTCAACCCCACGTCAACGTGTGCCTGTGGCCAAAAGTCCAAGGAACAGAAGCCCCTTCTTTAAGAGATGAAACAGTTACCAACTGACCCAGCAATCCCACTTCTGGGTACTCTACACGTAAGAGTAGAAAGCAGGGACCTAAAATGTGTGCTTACACTAACACTCCTGACAGCACTATTTGGGATAGCCAAAATGTGAGAACAGCCCAAGTGTCCACCACCAGAGGAGTAACCAAAAGGCAGTCTCAAAAAGGATTGCAATTGTGGCATATGTATAATCTGGATGAACCCTGAAGACATTATACTAAGTGAGATAGGTCCAACGCAAAGGGCAGATACATGATTCCTCTTGTATGATGCTATGATTTGAACTGTGTGCCTCCTATTTGTATGTTGAACAGTCATTCCCAATGTGCTAGGGCCTTTATGGAGATAAAGACCAAATGAGATCATAAGGGTGGAGCCCCCAGGTATCAGCATTAGCGCCCTTATAGAAAGTGCCCTTATACAAATAGTACACCAGCTCCCTCCTAACCCTGTGAGGACACAGTCAGAAGGTGGAGTCTACAGCCAGAAAGAGAGCCCCCTGCCCAGAAGACCCATGCTGGCCCTTGACTTCCAGCCTTCAGAAATTCAGTGCGTGGTATTTTGTTATAGCAGCCTGAGCTGACTAAGATAAATGACGCTCCTAAGGTAGTCAAATTCATAGAATCACAAGGTGCAGTTGTTGTCACCAGGGGCGAAGGGATGAGAGAAGGGAGTGCTATTTTTTGGTAGGGAGACAGTGTCCCCTTGGGATGATGAAAGTTTCTGAAGTAGTGATGGCGGCACGACCATGTGAATGAACGCTTGATGTCATTCACTGTACTCTGAAAATGGTTACAGTGCTACACTCTATGTTAGCTGTATTTTTAGTGCAATTTAAAATTTGAAACAACAGAAGGGACTGCTGCAACTCTGGGCTGGTGATCTCCCTCAAGCTAAGTGCCACCGTGCCTGTCACCTGGCCCCAGCAGCCTGCAAAAGTGTTCTTGTGAACCACGGCACTCTCGCTCGGAAAGTGCACAGCTCCACAGATAGCAAGCTGGAGAACATTTGAAGCTCTGAGGCCTCAGGCTCTGCTGTCACTGAATTTAAGTCTTTTCCGATGAAGAGAAAAATATTGAGAAGAAAGAACATTTGCAGCTGGGGTCTGAATTAGCAGATTTGTCTCCCAAGACCGGAAAACACCTGGTCCCTACAGACTTCCTATTGAATTTTATATGGCTTTCAAAAATAGACTTATTCTTAACTGCCTGGCAAGATGTAGTCATGTTTGGTTGCCTTCCACAGCTTTATCTCAACCCCAGCAGTCACATATTTTTTCTTTTTTTTTTTTTTTTAAGTAGGGAGGAGTACAGAAAATTACTGTCTATCTTGCCTAGAGCAAGTTGTCACTTTGACAGTTCAGGAAGCTTCCAAACTCAAGAAGTAAAGTCCACCTGGAGTGAGGCTCCTGATGAAAAGGGACCTCAAACCAGACACCCTACTGCTGCGAGCCCAGCAGCATGAGCTCAGAGCTCAGAGAAACACGATCTTCACCCTCAACCCAGACCCGCTAACTTGGGATTTTTTATAACAACCGCCGCCTCCCACACCCACACCCACACATACACACACAGTGCTGGTGCTTGAGCCCAGGGTTTCCCCTAGATCCTCATCTATTCTTATTTTTCTTTACGCTGAGACAATCTTGCTAAGTTGCCCAAGATGGACTCAATTTTGCAATCTTCCTGCCTACAGCCGAGATTATAGGTACGTACGCCCATGCCCAGCCCAACTGCATGGAAACGAAGCCCCTAGAGAACATTTACTAAAGACCAAGACGGGTCTCAACACTGCCCCAGCTGAGCTGTCTGTGAAGTCAGTATGAAAAGTGCACATTTCTGGGCCGTGCCCAAAGCTAGTGAAAATTATCCTGTTTGATTCTTAGGCTGGCGAGCTCCAGGACCACTGCTCTAGGTGGCTGTGAAAAGAGCCCTTCCAGTCATTTAACACTGAGCCTCAGCCCCAATCCTGTCCTTTGGGAATCAAAGCTCTGGGAACCCGAGGCTTCCCAGTAAACCCAATGGGAGAGGAAACCAAGAGGAGGAGCCGCCGTGCTGTGGGTCTTTGCCTCACAGCCCCAGGTTGGACAACTTTCCTGCTATCATTCCAGCTTTATTTTCAATCTCAATTTCTCTTCACTCCTCCAACACTAACACAAAAGAACTGAAATAAGAGAGGGACTCTCTTTTTGCACAGCCCTCTCCCCAGGGACCAAACTCTGAAAGAGCTGTCCCCCGGCTTATCTCAAACAGCTGTGGAATGCAGCCCAGACAGGTGTGGCTGCAAAGGCCTTCCTCCTCCCTTGCACACCAGGGGCCAACCTGGTGGCTTCCTGCTCCCAGAGTCAGCTTCGAGTAAAGCATTGATTGGGGATCCTGGGGGATAGGGAGAACCTCACTAACTCACAGGCCCGGCTGAGACGTCTGCATTTGAGCAGCTGTTGGGAGCTACGCTCTGCAAGCTGCTTAGCTAGTGGCAAAGTGGATTTGTTGATCTGGGCTTTTCTGATCCCGGACTCCAGTTGTGAGCATTGTTTTACTTGCTCAAGGTAAAGGCCAGAAGCTTAGGAAAGGAAAGGCTAGCAGCTTTAGGGTACAGGGCGAGATGGCATGGGGGGGAGGGTACCAAAGAAAGACGTCCCTCGCTTCTCAAGGTTGAAGACCAGCTTGGCAGGCTTAGCTGACTGCACGTAATGGAGACCTACCCGATAACCCACTTCTCTAAATATCTGGGGGGCCTCATAGAGGTGCCCTGAAGTCAGCCAAAGTGGATCCCAGAGCTGGACAGCACTGTGCAGGGGCATCTGTCCCCCATGGATGCGAGTCTCCGATCCCCCAGGCACAGGCAACCTCCATGAGCACAGTGGTGTGGTGTGGCGAGGTGTGATAGAATGAGGACTCTGGATTCCCTCTCTCAAATCCATCTTGCTTCTTTCAAAGAGCAAGCCAGAGGCAGGCTCTCTTGGAACTCCACGAAGACCTGCATACTATAGTAAAGGGTCTGTTTGTAGCTAGATGGCTGGCAGCATGCTCACTCCAGAAGCATGGACACGCTTCGACTACTGAGGAGAGGCAAAATCTTCAAGAACGGGCCCTCTGGGGAGGTCTTCTGATTACGGGGGAGTCTGCCCTAGGAGGGGAGGGGCCCAGCTCCTCCTCCACTTCCTCCTTTCTGGCTCTTTGCTCCCAGGTTGCTGTGAGGTAAGCAGCTCAGAGTCCCCAACCCCAGCCCCAAGCAGTAGCATCAACCAACTGGGAACTGAAATCTGCAAAACTGTGATCTAAAATAAACCTTTTCTTTTCCCAAGCTGACAAGTTCAGGCATTTGTGACAGAGGCAGAAAGCTGACTAATGCAATGGGCTTTAGTGTCACATAGACCTGGGTTCAGAGCGGCCCTGCTTACTTTGTATAGGACACAGACAAGCAAAACTTCCAAGTTCCAGTTGCCTCATCAGTGCGATGAGGATAATGCTATCTGAACTGCAGGGCGCTTAGGGGGATTGAGAGACTCAAGGTCGGGTTTCTCAAACTCGAGTAAGCACAGGCAGCACGCAGGGCTCTGCTAGGTTATTGCTCTTGGTGGCTGCAGAGGATTTGCATTTCTAGCAAGTTCCCAGGTAAGTAACACACAGGATACTTATTTTTTTATTTGCAATTTAAAATTTTAAAATATTTTTATTTTATTTTGTAGTACCAGGGAAAATAACTTTATACTTGCAAAAATGTTGGAAAAGGCCTGGGAGTGCAGGTCAGTGGTAAATTCCTGCATTCCATCCCCAGCAACCCCACTCCAAAATAGTACCTTAAATGTGCAGCCTGAAGTCACTGTGGGCTAAACAAGGCTCTCGGCTTGAAACAAAGCTATTTACTGATCCTCAGTCACTTTCAAATTTCATTCATGTTTGCACTGGTGTGCCTTTCCTGGACCCTGGACCATGTGACCGTGGTCACAGACAGTGGTCTCCTCTGCTCAGCACAGACTTCAGGAGTGGCTTAGGGAGAGGTGGCTGTCACACCAGCGTCAACCACTTTGGCTCTTTACACTTCATTCTCTGACTTTTTCAGATCCACCTACGGAGCCGTTTTACACAGAAACTCATTCTGCAGGGCTTGGTGACATCAGAGGCTGCATGTCCACCAGCATCCGGGTTCTGCTGATGCAGGTAGGCAGAGGACCAGGCTCCAGGAAAGGATGCCCAAGAGCTGCTGGCCCCAGGTCAGTGAACCCTTGCTGAATGATTGCACTTGCGGCAAGGGCAAACTGTCAATATCTCTCAAAAACACTTTTTTAAAGCATTATATTCCCACAGTGACATTTATACAGATAGTCTGTGTCTGTCCCTATCCATTTCCCAACCCATTAAAGTAAGTGGAAGCACAACAATGACCCGTCACCTAACACAGTCCTCT
>PVKN010017176.1:0-17472 GCA_004027915.1 Capromys pilorides | reverse complement strand
AGCTATCACTTGTGTCTATATATCTAATATTGCTTTAATCATAAAATCAGCTTTATTTGTCATACATGTTCATTAATGAAAAACATGTCAACTAATGTAAGTTTACCTAAGAGATATATAATTATAAATATAAATTTTCTCTTTGTGTCCTTTTTCCTCAGTCTGCTTTTAATCCAATGAAACATAGCTTTTTCCTGCCATGAATGGTATTAGAGATGAAAATCGACTTTGCTGTGTCCTAGAATGTGAAAAGAATAATAAAAAAGTGATGTTGGTGTTGTTTTGTGCAGAATGGGTTGTCTCCGCTCCACATGGCTGCGCAGGGGGATCACGTGGAGTGCGTGAAACACTTGCTGCAGCACAAGGCACCTGTTGACGATGTCACCCTGGACTACCTGACGGCTCTCCACGTTGCTGCACACTGTGGTCACTACCGCGTCACCAAACTCCTTCTGGACAAGAGAGCCAATCCAAACGCCAGAGCCCTGGTAAACCTGGCCTAATCCATTTTACCAAATACAGCCCAAATGAGCAAATCAACAGGGGTTGAGCAATGGCGCCTATGCCAGCAGAGCAGAGTGACAGACATGTAGTTACTCTGGCCTTGTTTGTCACTCTTATGTACTTCCCGTGAAGTAGGTTCCTGCCTACCTCATGCTGCCATTATTTGATATTAAATGACAGTGAACAAGGGTGGATGCAAGAGAACATCAAAGTAATGTTTCCAAAACCCAAGAGTTGTGAACTGATATAGGACTGTGGACAGATGAGTAATTTATATGGAAAATAGAACATGAAAAGCAGGGAGCTATAAAATCACTGCTATATTCCTCTAGATATGAGATGCAATGAGAATCTAATTATGAGAAGGTTGAATTATATTAATCTCCTTGGGGAAAAAATAGGGTTTTTTTTTTTTTTTTTTTTGTATTGGAAATCGAACTCAGGAATTCACACTTGCCAGGCAGGCATTGTGCAGCTGAGCTACATCCCCAGCACCAAAAATAGATTTTAAGATAATGATATCATTTGACTGTGGAAGCTATGAAATAGGAGCTTGTGGGCCAGTGAGGTAGCTCAGCAGACTAAGCACCTGCTTAGGCAAACACAGAGACCAGGGTTTGATCCCCAGTACTGCATGTCTTACCAGCGTCGTCTCTGGCGTGCTGAGCCAGCCGAGACTTGGTGTGGTGAAACACGCCTCTCAGCTCTGGGGCAGCTGAAAACAGGAGGATCACTACAAGTCCAAGCTGCATAGTGAGACCCTGTACCAAATACATTAAAAACAAACAACAGCTACAATGCAAAAGAAAGAAAGAACTAGAAGCTTGTGCTGAGTTCACTTCGAGCGCTTCCTTACTGACCTGGCTTCCCAAGCATGCCTAATAGAAAAGTGATCCCTGCTGTATTATTGCTTTGGGAAGCATTTCATAGAAATGCTGCAGGAATTGCTCAAGTAAAAACTGCAAGGCTCAGTTCCAGAGCAGCTTCTGTGTCTCCTGAAGTCTAATATCAAATAAATCTTCATTTCACTTATATTCTAACAATAATCATTGGGAGTATTGGGCTTTACTAATTTATGCCACTTGTTTCCTAGTTCTCAAGCTAAAAACAAAATCTCCTTTTTTGTATGTTTGCATGATTCATGTCCATTAGAATTCTTCCTCAATAAATCTGTGAGAAAACATCATGGAAATCATCAAATATTTTCATGTGAAAATTTCCACTGAAATCCATTTTAATAATTATCTGGGACATGAATGTACTTAGGGTTATGGACAAATATATGATGAGGCTAATTTTCTCATGGGGAGTTGAATATATTAGTTTTCACTGGTGGTTAATAAACTTATAAAATACCACAAATTGAAAATTATAGATATTTTAAGGGCTGTCTGTCCCTGTGGCTGTTTATATCTGGCTTATTATATAGCTTATAAATATTGAAAGTGGAACAAACTATGTTATCACTGCACTCTGAGAAATAAATAGTCAGGAGCTTAAGTCAGACTATAAGCTTTTCTGAAAACTATTAACATATAAAAAATTTGCCTAATTATCTGTCTTTATTGGGACATGGAAAATTGTTAACTGGAAGAATAGATATAACTCAACAAAAGATTGTTAGTTAAATAAAAAGTGATAAATATATAACAACCAAGCATGGAGCTTAACATTGACATAATTTCTTCAGTTCCTGGACATCTATCCTATTTACAAAGTTATAGAGCACCTTACAAATTTCTCCACCATCCTTTGGAGTTATCCCAGAAATTCTCCATGTTTTTCTCAAAAATATTTGAGAAAATATTCCACTTCTTTATAAAAATGTATCTGATTAGAATATGCTATGAAATTTCCCATATAAAATGATACGTTTAGGATATCAATATCAGCATAAATGATGATTTCTCTTAATTTGAAACATTTCTGCTTAAAGAAAATGGTAGCAAAGCTAAAATCTTTATTATAGAGGTGGTTGTGTTCTTAGCTTTTGAAGATAGCTGGACAGTTCCTGCACTCTGGAAGTGGCCTTTATCATACAGATCTGGCTTTTTGTCAGTGTATCTTCAGGTCATCTGACCAATCAGTGTACCCTCCAGTGTCTCAGAGCATCTGAAATCCACTTTTTATTCTCCGAAGATTCATCCTGGGTATTTGCCTTCTCTGTTTTTCTTGGTAAGCACACAGAATTACACACAGAAGCAAGATCAGCTCCCCCAGGAACACACCAGCGCATTTCCTTTGAGTTCCAACACTGGCAGGGTTTGAAGAAGTGGTGACACGATGTGACACTGTAACATGGTCGCCTGTAATGTGCCAGCATGGAGTTGTGTGAGAATCATTTCTGCATGTTTTTGACTAACTCGATTGTCTTTTGCACAGAATGGTTTTACTCCACTGCACATTGCCTGCAAGAAAAACCGCATCAAAGTCATGGAACTGCTGGTGAAATATGGGGCTTCAATCCAAGCTATCACAGAGGTAGAACACTGTTCAGCTCATCACAAAGCATTCATTTTCTTACTCCTTCCTCCCTTTCCTCTCGCCAACCTTCTGTCCTCTTCACTCAAGTTTTATTTATCTGAAGAAGCCCCAAAGCTTCGCGGTGCAGAGGAGTAAAACTGCTGTCGCTTTGTTTCGCAGTCTGGCCTCACACCAATACATGTGGCTGCCTTCATGGGCCACTTGAACATTGTCCTCCTTCTGCTGCAGAACGGAGCCTCTCCAGATGTCACTAACATTGTGAGTATGGCTGGGGTCAGAATAACAGCAGGGAGAGAATGCCTTGGAGCTGAGAGCGGTGTGTGCCAGCGTGTTGGCATGTGTGTTTGTCATCGAAGCCAACCTCCTGGCTTTGAGAAGGGCCCTCATGATAACATAGTACGAAGTACTTTCTAGAACTTCACCCAAAAGAATTCACTAGTGTAGGAAATGTACTAGGAATGAGAATGGAAGCTGTTCAATGGGACAGTTTAATGTTCCTTGTATGGGTGATTTAAACATGCATTTCAAATGCATTTATTAAAACAAATACATTTTTAAAATTCCTTTGAATATGCATGGATGACTGACTGCAAAAATATTTTAGGACTCCAGGTAAAATTCATTAAAGTATCAAATCAGTTCCATGACCAATCTTACCAAAGATGAAATAGAAGCAGGGTATAGAGGAGTAAACCTATAAGCCCAGCGTATGGAAGGCTGAGACAGGAGGATCATGAATTTGAGACCAGCCTGGGCTTCATAGCAAGTTTAAAGCAACTTGCTCCAGGTGTGGTGTTGTGTGCTGTAAAACTTGCACTCTGGGATGCTGAGGGTAGAGGATCACAAGACCTAGCCCAGCCTGGGCCTCTTAGTGATTTAGGAAGATCTTGTTTCAAAATAAAATACAAAAATGGGGGCTCGAGCTCAGTGTGAAGGTCCTGAGTTCAATCCCTAGCACCACAACAGCAGGTTGAGACCCTAGCTGAAAAATTCAAAGGAAAAAAACAAACAAAAAAAGATGAACCAGAGATTGGTGAGCATTAAGATTTCTGCTTGCTTTGAAGTTCTTTCTCCTTTCAGTCACACAGCATTTTCCACATCTAACCTTACTTTGATTTTTAATTTTGATTTGGTTTTGTTGGCTGTAGTAGAAGTATCTGGCTGAAGTAGTTACGGCTATGCAAAATGACCTCTGGTCTCCAGTTTCCTTCTGCTACGAAATACTGAATGTCCCAACATTCTCCTACATAATTTGTATCAGGATTTTTTAACTTTTCATTTATATTTCCTTCATTTTCTTTGGTCATCGTGTCATGACAAACCAGCTAGTGTCAATTTTCTCCTGGTCACAAACAGCACTTCCTTGTTCATGTGTAGGCAGGAATAAGAAACTCAGGGACCACTGCAGTACTGAGATATTTAAAAAGAGGAAACAAATGACTCTAAATAAATGATAGTGTGTATTATTAACACGAATCATAGTTACGGAAGCAATGGATTGACCATTGTTATTGATGTTTGATATCTCATTCTTTTAAATTGCCTAATTTCACTTTTTATTTATATTACCTCTCATGTTCCCTTTTCTGTATATTTGGTACACTGCCGAAGTTTCTGATGACCCAGACAAAATCCATTATAGAACTAAATTTATGATTTTAAATATTATTGAAGTCTTTTATTCCATAATTGAGGCATGCAATTATTAAAGAACTTAAAGCCTGTATTTATGTACTCCTAGTTATAGCTTATTAGTCTTAAGGGAATAATATTATTTGCTAATCTACTAATTACACATGTGAGGGAGTTCAGTTTTCTCTAAGAGGGGTCGCCCATGAACTTGCAGATCCTGAGAACAGGAGGATGTAGCTTCTGGACCCAAACTCCATGCAAAGTGATCAAGAAGCTGCGTGAACCTTCAGTGCTTGCTGTGTCAGAGTTGATCATTTCCTGACCCCACATTACCCCACCCTTGGAGCCTTTGTGTGTTGGCTGAAATAATTGCACTTTTGAATGTAATGCTGTCTGTTGTGCTTTGATGCTTTCCAACTTGATGCAGCCAAGTGGAAGTCTGTGTAGCTGTCCGCAGTCAGCTTTTACCACAGAGGGCCAGAGCATGACGTTGACTACCTGCTTTGGACGTGAGCATACCTGTTCTCTGGCCAGTCTTGCTTTTGTCTGAAAAGTCACTGCAAGTATGAAGTGGACCAGTCACTCAATCATGTTCCCTTTTCAAAAAGTTTACCAATGCACCCTGATACTTGGAAAGTTGACTACTGGCAACTGTCCACCCCAATCCAAAGGATTCACTGACAAGCCCGGGAGTAGGGAAGCAAGCCCTTTCAGGACTATGAAAAGTCCAGCCCTGGATGTTACCATTTTCTCTTACTGCTACAACAGAGCAGCGGATTTCTGATAAAGCTCACACTTTATGTTTAAAGATCTTCCCCGATCGTTAACTTAGATTAAGAAAACAAGGCTGTTAAGAAATGGAAGTAGGGGCCAGCAAGATAGCTCAGCAGTCTAAAGCACCTACATAGGCAACCACAGGGACCGTGGTTCAATCCCCAGCACCACATGCTGTGCCAGGGCAGGCTGAGGTGGCCATAACATAAATAAATAAATAAAGTTAAAAAAAAGAAATGGAAATAGTTGAGTAAACTAATGTTCTCTGCCTTTCATTTTCTAGTTCTACTCATGCATAAACAATGGTAGCATAAATATAAAAGGACATTATTTATAATAAAGGTCATCATTCCAGGGTTATTTAATAAGGGTTAGACAAGACCACTGTGTAGTCGAGAGGCCATATGTGTGCGCATATGCAACTTTTCTTTGAATATAGAGCTTAGTACTTTAGATATTTATATCTAAAGGATTTCAAAAGTGTAAAAATAATAAAGAATAATTTATTTCAAGTGTAGTATAAAGATTTTTGAAATATCAATACTAGTACTCAAAAACATTTTTAGATTTTGAAAATTCCCCATTTATAAATGGCTAATGAATATGTGAATTCCCCATTTAGTAGAAACTCCTGGGGCTGTTTGTGTTCACTTCTCTTAAGCAAATTTATTCCTACTTTATTTCTACCAAAATTAGTAAAACTGCTACATTTTATCAGACCCATAAAGGAAGGTTTAAAGTAGAGTAGTTTGACATTCTTAGGCTTCTCCACTTAGAGATACATTTTAAGTGATTACAGAAAACAAATTAGAAACCATGATCTAAAGAAAAATCGTGTCACATATCGAAAATCTGAAGACAAATATTCCTACTCCAATAATCCATCATTTTATAAAGCAGCATATTCCAGATACATTTACTCTACCAAGATCAAATGCTGCCAACAGAGAATAAGGCCACCGGAGGGTCTTCAGCAAAGAGGAGACCAGATACGGCGTCTAATGCTTCCACAGCCTGATCATTTGACAGCATTTTCTTATAACTTCTAAGAGGATGGGTCTCTGAGTGGTGGGGAGATGATCCCCACTTGGAGGTACTTTGAAGTTCATCCTGAATTTTGTAGATTTAAGAGTTTATTGTGCCTACGAGAAGACATTATTCACAGTAGTTTGTGCAGAATATCCAGTGCCCACAACCAAATATAAAATCACTTTTGTTGCTTTACAGTGGCCTATCGTATTGGTTGAAATCAATCCTCTGTTCTTGAATAGTTGCAGCATGGCAGTCTGTAATGACTTTTACTGAAGTATATCCTTCTAATAGTAAAATCATTTGAGTGAATGGAATCCTCCCCTGGCCGTCATAGCAGGCTTTCCAGGGGGCAGGTTCTCTTGTGTCTGACCCTCATCTTTTAGCTTCCTTAGGAGTAGGTACTGTGAGGAGATGCTGAAGGACTTGTGTGCTGTTCAGGACCACTGACTTCAGTAGATGCCATGGTTAACACTTACCTTGCTGTCTCAGTAGCTCTCCTAAATCACTGCCTATCATCACATACGCTTATTAGCATTCAACACTGTACTTTCTAGACAAATCAGATTTCCTAAATGAACATTTATTATCTAATTTCACAACACAAAGACAAATCAGATGTAAAATAATAGTTTAATTTTGAAATAAAATTAAATTCTGGGAAGAAATCATTGATGTATGGCATAGGTGATAATGATGTTTTGGAATATATTGACTTGAATTTTTGGCAATTGAAATTTCTTGTTGAAATGGGATCAATGACAGATTGTAAGTTTGTAGGATAAAACCTAACATCATCACCAAAGCCCGTGTCAGTTTTGCTAGATTAAGAAGTTGAGCCATAGGCTATCCTGGATCATTGGGTAAGTTTACTGAATTTCTCATGACTTGAAATGCATAAAAAAATTTTGCTTTTATTCTTGTAAAGATGGAGAAGATGCAGAAACTACTTTTTTTCAAACTAAATAATTCTGCCTTCTTATAGATATCTTAAATCCTTGGATATATTGCTGAATTTCACAAAAAGGACACCTTTATTCTGTGCCATCTACAGTACTGGGTTTATTGATGACTGGCTGATATTTGTTTCCCACAGCGTGGGGAGACAGCCCTGCACATGGCAGCCCGGGCAGGCCAGGTGGAAGTGGTCCGGTGCCTCCTGAGAAATGGTGCCCTTGTCGATGCCAGAGCCAGGGTAGGTGGCGGTGCTTCTCCAAACTTCTCCCATAGTCCCACTTCTAAGAATGGTTTATTCTTCAAGATCTTAGGGGCATGAGCAAAAAATGCCAGTTTGATATTAGTTTTTCAAGCTAAAAAGAGAAAGTTCGGGGCTGGGGAGATAGGTCCGTGGCACCAGTGCCTGCCTAGCAAGTGCAAGGTCGTGAGTTGGAACCCCCTGGTCTGACAAAAAAAAAAAAAAAAAAAAAAATCATGAGTGTAAACAATGAAAATAGCACTGTAATTCCAAAAGCACTTGAATATATGTGCAGTTCAGTAGCTGAGAATACAGCATTGACTTAGATTTTAATAATTTTTAATCTAAAAAAGCACTTTCACTTATCTCGTTATTTTAAACTTCTCTGCATTATAAAATGCTGTACATATTGAAATGTGTTTCTTAGTGCTAAAACTATGTTTTCACATTTGTTCCTTACAAGTTACTTAAGAGCAAATTATCAGAGTTTTAGTGTCTTCATTTTTTTGTACTAAGGCCAACTTTTCTTTTTACTGTACATTTTATGTAGTAGATATTTTACCTTTCTATTATTTTAAAATAGAATTTTGGTGCTATAGATTATTTGATCAGATATGTCTTTTTTATAATCATTTCTGGCTTTCTTTCTTCCTGAATTTCATTTCACATTCTCTTTCCTCTCCTTTCTTTACACTCTGAATGTATCAGCAATGTCTTTCAATGTCCTCTATCTTCTATTTCCTGTTCCATGTTGTCCCAGTGACATTTGTACTGCTGTTGTTGAGATTCTTGTGGACTATTTAAGTACTTTCTCTCTTTCTCCAAAACTTAGTCATTCTTTTCAGCCTGCTGCACCATCATGGCCCTACTACAGAAACAGTGTTGTATGGAGGTGATCTGGAGTCATAAAAATTGCTAGTGCTTTAGGCAAATCCTTGCATTTCCCATCCAAGTATTAACCAGGGCTGGCCCTGCTTAGCTTCTGAGATCATGAGAGTGGGCTCTTTCAGGGTGGTTTGGCCGTAGACAAATCCTTGCATTTCTGTATCTTCATAATTGAATTTGGGGTTAATATAGACACCTCAGAATTCCTTTCTCAACATTCTTAACATTGTTAGACTCTGACTTTAATAGGTATTTTCTACTAATGAGTCCCGTGTATTGTCATACTGCAGTCTTAGGATGTTGGTTGCTCTAGCTCTCATGTGACTTCCCATCTCTGTTAAGCAGTGTCATTCATATTCTTTGGTCATCATTGTGTTATACTTCTATGTGTTTAGATTTTTTGTTATTTAGTTACATTTTCCCCTACCATAGCATTTTTCTTGTTCCCTTTTAAGGTTACCTGGCATTTTGCTATCTTAAAAAATGCTTTATGATCAAACAATATATTCAGAGTATCATGAACAGTGTTATTTTTACCAGAAATTGTAGTTAATGCTTCTGGTAATTTTTGTAATATTTAATAATAAAAGAAGAAGTACCATTTCTCTTCTCATAAAAGTCCTTCATGTTGTTCAGTTTTCAAATTTAACTTATCCTCTTTCAATAGAAATGTACTGACTTTCATGTAATTATGCTATTTTTCTAATTACTCACATTCCATCCCCGAGCAGCTGACTATGACTAGGATTTAGATCAGGCTTAGACCCGTGCCCATTGGTGTGCTCTAGAACTCTCTCCTTTTACATTAGAAAGAGTAAAACTTATGTCTGGTTATTAGACTGAGCTAATGGTCAGTAGCTCAGTTCTTCTCAAATGAACACCTTACAGTTCTTCTCAAATGAATTTTGAAGTTATATGCCATGGTTATTATAACCAAGAGCTAAGTCATACTTGTTGCCTACTTCCAATATATAATAATAAAAAGAAAACCTATAGTCACAATATTATTTCTAGTTTTAAAAGCACATGTTCTTCTCAGCCAAGGATGTGGGGCTTATTTTTCTGGGCAGACAGACTGGAGCACCAAGACTATAGTGGCTTAAGTTCCTTGGTCCCCAGCAATGTGTTTGCCCCAGACCATGCTCTGAGGAAAGTTCTTTTTTTTATTTCTCTTAATAAGAAATAATATTGAGACAGTTTTAAAACACATTAGTAGGACATCCACAATAATTGATGCAATGCATATTGTTGTCTTCATAGTAGTTGTTCTGAGCACAAGATGCAGATATGATAACTTTTCTAAATACTAGTGATATAAATATTTCTTCTCATTGAATTAAGAGAAAGTAGTTGTATATAGTCCAGTATTTCATAACAGTAGTGGGTTATTGGCAGAACTGGCAGTATTGGAAACTGTTGACTTGAGCCTTTTACAGCTCAGCATTCTAATCTGGCTTTATGTTTTATGCCTCATGGTTAAACATTTCTGCTGGGTGGTTAAGGCCAAGTAGAAACAAGACCTATTTAACAAAACATGTAATTAGGAAAGTCCTTTTTTCCTGTGTCCCCAGTGGGCAGAATTGACAGGGTCATCAGGGCCTTGCAGGCAGGATCCCTTCTGTTTTAAGAGCTTGTGCTCATGCACCTTAAACTGAAATGATAGGGCCTGGGCTGTGCTTCAGAAACTGATCAAGCAACCATAAGGTCCATTTAAACTTACTTGAAACTTATCTCATTAAAACTTTGCTTAGCTACAGTAGACTTTGTTCCTGAGAAACGTGCGAACTAGTAACTAGTAACAGAAATTTCATAGAAATTTGAGCCTTTCCTAACCACTGTTACTTCTGTCCATTTGTAAAAGGACATGGGGCTCAGCCTGTCCTTTGACTTCTTCACCTTGTAAGAGTAACAGAGCATGTTGTGGTGGAAAAGCAGAGCCATTTATTTGTAGTCAGTGACACATTGTGATGAAGAGATTTTCTAATACAGGGGATCAAATTCAGGACCTTGCTCTTGCCAGGCAGATGTTTATGCTGCTGAGCTATCTCCTGGCCCTGATGAAGGAATTTTTACCTCTCATATTTGGAGGAGATTTAGGGAAACAGCCCTCTCGAATGCAGACACTCTGGCTTTCCCTCTTTCCATGAGTCTTCTGCACTGTCCCTGCTTTTTAACTTTATTCTGTTAACTTTAGCAAATTCAAGTTTTGCAATTCCATTGAGAAAGAAAAGCTCAAACATTAAAAGTTCTTGTATCTCAGGTTATGGGTTAAAGATTTTCTTACCCAAATCTGTGTGTTCTTTTGTACTTTCAGGTAGGACTATGCCAAAAGTTGTAAAAAGTGGGTGAGATAACTTATTTCTTAACTTAGAGGAGGAAAGTACTTTAATGCTGTGAGGTCTGAGAACCACCAAGAACGCTTGGCAGATCCTTTAATGAGGTCTGGTAGCCACCACCAGTCAAGGATTGTTGCTTCTCCTTAATGTGTTCAGGGACCCCCACCTCCCATGGAAAAACACAGTTTTAGACTGTGTTGCATTTTATATCCACCTCTGTTAGGTTCTTCAGAACTGAAGTCTGAGAAGTGAGGCCTAGCAGCGTTAGATGACCACTGCAGCTTCTTTCAAATCCCTTGACTTTTGATCGATGTTTTTATACCTGTCCGTTGTCTCCATTACTATTGAGAGTCACCTTATCCTGTTCATGTTCCTCATAGCTACCTTACCATATTATTTCTGTATAGTTTATAGGCAAAGAGACATTGTCTTTTGAACCCAGCTCTGGAATTCTAGCTCTGTGTTAATAGCTTAATGGCCTTGGAAAATTCTTCAAAACTTAGTAAATTTCTCTTATGGAAAATAGTCTGATCATACATTTCATGACTCCTTTCAGATTCTTTTATAAGGGTAAGTCACATTATCATATATAGTGGAAATTTATAAATTGCAATTTTTAATAAAACTCCAGTTCTCTTACTCAAATAATTGTTATTATTACTTACTTTTTACCACCTGGAATTTCATGAAGTACTATTCTTCTCTTTCTATTGCTGCTTCTGTTTTTTTCATAAAGCTTAAAATAGTACATTTGTTTGGACTGATATATTTTATCTTTTCTTTTCCACTCATTCTTAGCCCTGGAAATGGGTCCTGCTTTTTCTTCCACACTTTTATTGTGATATGCCCTTGGGCAGATGCTAAGATGTACCCCCTTTCATCTCTAGGGCTATACTCAATTTGCTTTGTACAAGAGGTGATGGTTGGCCTCACCTCTCTTAACCCTGAAAGCGCTATTCTTAAGTACAAATTAGACTCGGGTAATTCCTTCAGCCTCCTCAAACATGTCCTTCATGTCCCTTCTTCTACAGTTACATTTTCTGTTTTTATACTCGGAACTCTTGGCAAAAAGTTCATACCATCTGCTTCTTGCCAGAGTTTCTTCTCATCTTTGAAGTCTGGGAGATAAGTCCCAGGCTTATCTTCAATACTTCCTGGGACAGCATTATTAAAAGCCAGTCTACAATATCTCCTTTATGAATGGCTTTTCCTTAAAGAAAATTACCAACATTTGTATTCTTGGCTGGCTGAGAAGAGTTAAGCACAAAGCCTTACAGCTTCCCTTTTCTCTTGGTACAGTTCCCAAAATAAATCTTGCCTTTAAGTGAAATCTTTTGCAGAAGAATCTAGGTCGCAGGACTTTGGGACTCAATTTCTTACTTCCTGAAAGCTGTGAGTTTATATCTAAACATAAGTGAAGGCTAAAGTGCTAATGAGTTGAACAGCATTTTGGGTTTCCAAGAAAATGAGGATCAAGTTCATGAAAGTACTACTATGCAAAAATGAAGGGGGAATTTTGTGATCAAATAAGTCATCTATGTAGCAAAACATAAATGAAGCCTTAGTCAAAGGTGTAACAATTTGCTTTTGAGTGAAGAGTTGTAGAGATTCCAGGAAGGCAGTGGAGAATATGGTTGTGAATTGTACGAACTTCTCATCCTGTTGGTGATTTTGGTCTGCCTGGCACTAATTCTTTACCTGACTTGAGTTGTAGGAGGAACAGACACCATTACATATTGCCTCCCGCCTGGGTAAGACAGAAATTGTCCAGCTGCTTCTACAGCACATGGCTCATCCAGATGCGGCCACCACCAATGGCTACACACCCCTGCACATTTCTGCCCGGGAAGGCCAGGTAGACGTGGCATCGGTGCTCTTGGAAGCAGGTGCAGCACACTCCTTAGCTACCAAGGTAAGTGAAGGACTTTTCAAGGGCATGGGCCAAGAGGATCCCCAGGTCAGGGCCCCTGGACTACTGCACGAAGTATCAAGAAGGATCAATTTCTCATTTACTTTTTTCTATGAATATTTTAGATTCATTTTCTAAATGATCGAAAAAGGACTAAGAAGACTTTTGTAGTATCATCAAAAAAGATGCTGGATTTTAGTCTTTTACTAAATGACAGTGCAGGGTGTTTTGTTTTGTTTTGTTTTAGTACCAGTATGTAGGATTTTAACTAATGTGATTCCCATAAAGCAAGTTCCACATGTTCTTCCATTTCTACCATATTCATTCTATTCATTCTCAAGAGAAAACAGATTTTCAAGGGCAATGAACTGGTATTGTTAATGAGAAAGAAAATATCACATTACATTGACTGTGATGTTGAGTCACAGTGCTATGCAGACACTGGCTTTACTTAATCTTCTGTTTCTCAGGCCTGGTTTCAGTCCACTCCAAAGGGACATCCCATTCTCTTTCTGATCTCCTGTCATTTCCAAGTATACTTCTGCCTACACAGAGCTGAACTGCAGAGTGGCACTTCACAAGTTGTTATTGGAGTCAAAAGAGGAATATATTGCAACCTGAATTTTACTTATTTCCAGTTTTGCTGTAGGGAAGGACAATACTTCATCTTCATTTGGATAGACTCTATTCGAAATTAAGTATTTAGAGGTAACTTGGGATAAAATGTGACCACCATCAGTTCATTGGAGCAAAAGGAATAGAACTAGGGCAGAAGAACAGGAAAAGGAAACTGAATTCTAAAACAAGGGATTCTGCCACTGGGCAAAATAATTCTGCAAATTTAGTGGTGATTCACATCAATTAAAAGACCCTTTAAATTTTTTCACAGCACATGCACATAAATACTGCATCTACGCAGGGGAAAATTTTAAAAGTGTAAAGTGAGTGGTGTAGGAACCTTTCACTAACTGCTCTTTGGGTTAGGTTGGTTGCCGGTGGCTAAAAGACATCTTTTGATATAAGAAATGGATAATTATTCAAATTCTGACATTGGAAAAGTTGAAAGCGTTTTTGATGATTCGTTAAAAGTAAACTAAAACAAATCCAATAACTAAGCAATAAAGATATAACCATAGTAGTAAGAACCCAAGAGAGGCTTGGTAATTGTCCTAAGAGATGAAGGTATAAACAGATAAAATTAAGATATAAAAATATGGACATAGAGAATAGTTAATTCTTTCTCTTTCAAATAGTTTTTGGTTTAAAAATACAGTATATCCAGGCTGAAGATGTAGCTCAGCAATGCAGCACCTGCCTAGCAAGCGCAAGGCCCAGAGTTCAATTCCCAGTACCAAAAAATAGTAAAAATACAGTAAATCCATAGTAAATAAGAGCAGTGAAATATAAGAAACTATGAAGCAGTAGTTTTACCAGTATAACCAACTAGGACCAAATGGTAAGTCACTTAAACTAAAACCTGTTTAAGTGTTTACAAATGTCAGGGAGTAGGCAACATCCCGATGTGATTAACAGGGGAGAATAAGTCTGTGTGACTGGAAACATGCTTTCTAACCCTGCCTCTGGGGTTCTACTGTATCCAGCTTTGTCTAATAAGAGCTTCCAAACTTATGGTGTTGATCAGTTTATCAGGAGTTGATTTCTGCTTCCTCCTCATGTGAACTCAGCTTCAACTCCAGTTAGCATCACCCACCATTATGCACACTGAGTATGGGGAGCAGAGTTGTAACAGCAACTGTGGAGTAGGTGGACTCATAACAGGAGGAAGAAACACTTCCTGTATTTGGTTCACATGTGGCAAAAGCCAGGAGAGTCACTCTCTTCCAGAAACTTATTAGTACCAAATGTTGAAAAGGAAAAAAAGGCAAAAAGAAAACTGTCATCTTAATGCTGCATAATTGGTTTGTTAGTCTGTTGACAGTACGGAAGGGCACCTGTGGTTCTTGGGGGTTGCCAGTGGAGGGCTTGAAGGGCCTGAGGAGAAGCTATGTCTTAGAGAAGTCAACCCAGGCATATTTGGGTTACAGATCCTGGTCAGCTTAGAATTTTCCCACTCCCACCCCAATGCCAGAAGAGCATGTGGTTTAAATGTCTGGCCAAGATGATAGAGTTGAGATCATCATGTAGGAACCTGGCCACACTCAGGATCTCAGCACAGGGACTTCTCTGGATTCACAGCACACTGCTAACTGCAGAGTGTGGCTATTGGCCAGGTGCACAGGACTCTGAGCATGTATATATTAGCGTGTGGAGGACAGCCATCTTGTAAAAGAGCTTTAAAGCTTTAGGATGTATAAAAGTCTGGTGTTAATCATCCCAACGTCATGCCAGAAGCATACTGTATTTCACAAGAGGAGTTGTTTTTTTAGACAGTATTGGTCTTCAACAAAGGGCACAGAAGTCAGGACATAAAGAGCTTTTAAAACAGTGAATATTTTTGTTCTGTGGATGATTAATCTTGCTATATCTGCAAAAAATATATAAACTGGATCACAAATAATTATTCTTTTTTACTGCGACTCCAAAAATATCCTAAAATTTAAATAAAGAAATTTGAAATTAAGGTGTTATAAAAAGTGTAAGAAATAGAAAGCAGCTGTTGTCTCAAGCTTATTAATTTTAGAGACAAATAAAAAGGACACGCTTTTTTGTCTCACTTTCAAATCAGAGCCAGTTTCCTGACACTAGTGGTTATTATAAATCTCAAACTTATACAGTTGAATTTCAGTGTCCAAGATGTTGAAATAAAATTTCTGTTGTCCAGTCTATCAAGCCAAGCTTTTGAATGTTAAATTTAATTTTTTGTCCTTGCTTTGCTATGGCTAACAGATTTCAAACTACCGGTATTTTTCCTAAGTAGAAAATCAGCAAAGTTCATGTAACATGTTAACAAATAAAGAACTTGTGAGGAGTTAGCAAAATAAATGCTAAATACGTTTTTTCTTCATCTTTGCAGAAGGGTTTTACCCCTCTTCATGTAGCAGCTAAGTATGGAAGCCTGGATGTGGCAAAACTGCTCTTGCAACGCCGCGCTGCTGCAGACTCTGCCGGGAAGGTAAAGATTTTCAATTCCATGTTTCTGTTTTAGTTATATAGTTAATGGAGTTGACCAACCAAGAGAGCCATGAAAATGTTTTCTCATATGAGTAAAATTGATTAGATGATGTCAGATAGACATGGTGGAGATAATTATTTATGGTTTCCCACATGTACATGTATTTAGAAATAATTTTGAGCTGTGCCCCAAATGTATGTTCTTGTCATGGCAGGGTCCCCGACTTCTCTATAGTAAGAAGAATCCCTGTGGTGTCAATGTAGCGTTTCTTACGTAGCATTCTACACCTTTCTTTGTTGTGATCATTGAGATGCCCTTTGCCTACTATAAACTCAATCATTTTTGATTTTGGTTCTGTTTCTACCATGACAATTATTGTGTATTTGTTTTGACTCCTTCTTTTCTATTGACTACATTAATTATTAACATAAACTAAATCAGCACAATTTCCATGCATCCTGGTAGCTTCAGAGCAGCTAAAGCTAATTTATTAATGCTAAAACTGAAACACACCCTTTACAGAATGGCCTTACCCCGCTCCATGTTGCTGCTCACTATGACAACCAGAAGGTGGCGCTGCTGTTACTGGAGAAGGGTGCTTCCCCTCACGCCATTGCCAAGGTGAGGACCAGCAAGGATGCGCAGGTGCAGGTGTAGCTGAAGTCTGCAGACACACGGGAATGGTTTCCAAAGCACGTGGGGTGTACCTGCAGCTACTGGTAGTCTCTCATAACAGTAATTCTGGGTATCAGCATCCTTTTTTTGTTTCTACCAGTTGCTTCTTCAAAATCTTTTACTGTTTTAAAGGTAGCATATATGAAGCGGTGTGCCCTTGAGCCAGGGAGAGGAATCCCGTGGCCAGTATTGAGTAGATGCACACACCAGGATGTTGAAGAACAACCCATGATAATGATGTTACAGGTGCTTCTTTCCTGTAAGACAGGATGTGATGATAAAACGCACTCTTTTTTTACACACTCATTCCTCCAGACTTCAAACTTTTCACTGTGCTTTGTGAAAGACTCTCATTTCTTTGTCTTTTAAAGTGTTTTGCCTGTATTCATTGCAGCATGGATCTTTTTACATCTCCAGTCTAACAGTGTGGTTTTGGTGTTTATCCAGCACCAACTCTGAAAACAGCTCCAACGAAAGTCTCATACTTACAAATCAGACATTGTCATTTGGGTTTGCCCCTTTGTTAATTGTGGAAAAAATATCCAAATGTTATGTAATACATACTGTCATCATGATGTTTTGCCTCTTCATTTTTTTTTTTTTTTAATTTTATGTATTTGGTACAGGGTCTCACTACGCAGGTTGAACTTGTAGTGACCCTCCTGTTTTCAGCCTCCCCAGTGTGCGATTACAGGTGTGCACCACCCCTCCTGGTCTTGGTGGCTGGCTCGGCATACCCAGAGTGGGGCCAGCATGGCATGCAGTACCCAGGATTGAACCCAAGTCCTTCCTCTTGCCAGGCAGGTGCTTCAACCACTGAGCTATCTGCCTGGCCCTGCCTTTTCATTTTGCAAACATATTTTATAATATACTTAAACATTTTTGCTGTGGAAAAATATTCATGCTATATTAGGTAAGATAGGACAACCAACATTTATGTGTCAGATACGGTACCTAGCACTTTCCATAAAGTAGC
>PVKN010017175.1:0-17479 GCA_004027915.1 Capromys pilorides | reverse complement strand
CTATTCACTACATTTATATTTTACTTTTACTGCTTTATTACATTCTTGTCTGATGTGGAACAAAATTCTCCTGGGGTTGGGTAGGAGTATTGGACAAATTACATCCAAAGGTGACAGTCTCCAAAGAGACTCCCTAGTTCTTTGTAAGCTGAATTTAGGCATCTTAACTAAGAAATATCTGGTAACAGGATGAATGAGTACATGCCACCTTCCTAGGTTTGAGAACTAGTGCTTACTGTGTTCTGTAGGCCACAGAGAAATGAAACCTATGTGGTGTCAACCTGATACAAAGAGTACAGGAAAGGGATCGGGAGGTTGGGCGAGGGGAGATAACCATGCAACACTGAGATCCTCCAAAATGGAAAAGAATGGCTGAAAATCAGCCAATCTATCTGAGTTTATCTAAAAGAATTTAGTGATATGTTTTGACTATAGTAATAAATACATTATAAAGTTAATATAAGCTAATCATCTAACTTGCCTAGTTTCCAAGAAATTAAGAAAGTCTTTATGTACAGAGATACAGAAAAAATTGCTTACCACCATTCACTTAAAAAGAAAAATGACTGTCACGATTACCTCTACAGCTACATTTCTTACTATTAATCCTAAGGCATATTGTTGTTTAAGGTTCTACAAGCATATAATATTTTCCTTATTAGGCACTGTGAGTTTCAGGTTTCCTCCAGTCACCCCAGTACCTCTCTGAGTCACCAATTCTCAGACAGTTCTTCAATGATGAATAAATCAGGATGCTAGAAAACTGCAGCTGCTATTTTTGTCAGCAGCAATGAACATTCCCAGTTAATACTAAATATTCAATTACCTACTGATCAGTAATAGGGCAAGGATCTTGGCCATCACTTCTCAGCCTTTAATAAACATAAGAATCACCAGGATTACTCATTAAAAAATACAGATTCCTGCTCATCATTCTAATTTACCAGGCCTAGAATTTGACATTTTCAATAAAATGAATCCTATGAAAAAGTACTTGTGGACAATCAGAAGTGATACTGATCTGGGGAGCTGAGAATATTTTTAACCACCAACCTGCTGAGAACCAAAATTCCTGCCTGTGAGGATAATGAATTTAAAGGTTGAGTTGTAAGCCTTTGATCTTTGAATCTCAACTAAGCTTTGTTAATGAAAGGAAGATAGAGAAAAGACAGCAGTCAAGCCCCCTCTTCAGCACTGTAAGATGTTAGTACCACCCTTTGTTATGCACCATATTAATATACAGGCTGCCCACAAATAGGAAATTGGGATCATACAGATTTAAGGTTAAGAAGTGCTAGGGATCAGATTTAAGCTCACACTAGTGAAACCTAGAACATCGTGATCCAAAAGCCTGAATTTAAAAACTATTCAAAACCAACTGGAATGCAATCAGCCAAAGCCTGTGCCAACAGGGAAGATAAGATCTTGAACAAGCCCTGAGGCAGTGATGGGAGTGAGGTAGAGAGCGATTGGCCTGGCTGCTGTGTCAGTTGGACATTCCATTCAACTGCCCCCAGCAGGCGTTCTTGCCCACTGAGCATGCCCAGTTTGTGTGACTGACTTTTACCAAATAGAACAATCAACAAAATCACCTAAAGGCTTTACCAACATCAGGCCAGGAAGGTGATCATTGAAAACCATTCCGAAATGTCTAATCAATGGACTCAATTTTAGAAAGAGAAACTCCGTTGGTCTCCAACAATGGTTTTAAGTCCTAGTCTTTAATTTCTTTCTTCTCAGACACTCTGGTCTCCACCAAAAGGATAATACTTGATGAGATGCAGCCATTTTGTCGGTCCGCAGGAGCTCAGAAGCCAGAAACTGTCATGGTGGTGGAATATAGCATTGTTCTCCTCAGCAGCAAACCATCCCTGAGAGCATCCAGATCACTGTGCCGATCAAGTGAAGAAGGGGCTTTCCTTTAGGGAGCCTCGCGTGAACATTGTGTAAGAAACTTGGCAGACTGCTTTGAATTTCTTTCCTTTTAGCCTTTTTCTTTTTGATACTTAATTGCTACATTTCAGAAAGCCTAAAGCAGCCAAGACAACTCACAGCATGGAGGAGTCTGCAGGTAAGCATCACTGGATCCTGAAGAATAAGGGGCTCGTCAGTGTTTTGTGGCGTAGATAAACAACTATAGGTGTATGTCAGGTCTGGGAGTTAATGAGTCATCAATTTCTCCAACTGCAGACTTCAAAGATGTTATGAAACATTTTGCTAAAGAAAGATTGTTTACCTCAACTCTCCTTTATTTCAAAATACTGAAATCTTCTTCATTGTGAAAAATAAATGATAGACGGAAAGCCTGAGACCTGACTATAGTTTACTTGCTTTAAAATTTCAGAATCCACCTGATGAGAAAGTGACTCATTATCTGAGAGAATGAGTTTTCTATTTATTTTCAAACATTAGAAAAATCCTTTAAAAATATTTTCTCTAATTTTCAAGTATGACTGCCTTTCCGTTTGCCAAAAAGATTATATTAGTAGGATGTGTTGCTGGATTTGGAGACTCATGGGAAATCTTTACCTTCAAAAGTTTCCTTCTAACAACCTCCCAAGCAGCTTGAAATTGCTCAGTTATTTTGACTCCATTTTTTTTTTTTTTAGCTTTTCTAGTACCTAATTCAAAAACATATGTTCTTAGAAAGCGCAAGTCAAAACAGTTAGGCCTTTCTTAGGAAAAAGCACAGTCTTATAAGTATAGAACCAAGAAGAAAGACCTGACAGACACAGAAAAATAGAAAGGAAGAGGGTGTGGGAAAAAGGACCATGGAGGTGTTGATAGAAGAGTGGAAGATAAAGAGCTGTGATTTGCCATCCTTTCTGATGCACACATTATCTCTGTTCACACTGGTTAGACTCCTACTGTTTTCGCTAAGCATTCTTGCACATCTGGCCTTGCAAAGGTTGAGGTGGATCATAGTATAATAATTAAGAGAATGAGAAGTAGTCTGCAAGCTTGTTCCTTGTCTGACTGTGGTCACCTCCTTCAAGTGGCCCCACCACCAACAGGAAAGCTGTCTTTCTGTGCAGGTGGAATACATGCCGTTGAGCTGTACCCAAAGGAGTGAGCAGATAGGCAATGTTTCAAGAGCTTGAAGGTTTAAAAGAAACTTTCTAGAAAAAAAAAATTGAGGAAACTGTTATTTTAAAAGAAAGTAAAAAAGCTATGTTTGAATTTAAAATTAAATGAAATAAAAGCTAAGAAGTTTTCTTCAGGATGGAAAGTAACCAATTAATTTACCCTTACTATCCTGAATAACAAAGTTCTATTAAAATAAAAAAAAAGAGTAAAGGATTAGTCAGGTGTGATGGTGCACACCTGTAGTACCAGTGCTTGGGAGGCTGGGGCAGGACGATCACCTGGAGTTTAAGTCTAGCCTGGGCTACATAATAAACTCTGTCAGAAAGATGAAAAAAAGAAAGAAAGAAAGAAAAAGAGAGAGAAAGAGAGAGAGAGAGAAAGAAAGAAAGAAAGAAAGAAAGAAAGAAAGAAAGAAAGAAAGAAAGAAAGAAAGAAAGAATGGAGGGAGGGAGGGAGGGAAGGAAGGAAGGAAGGAAGGAAGGAAGGAAGGAAGGAAGGAAGGAAGGAAGGAAGGAAGGAAGGAAAGAAGGAAAAGGAAAGAATAAGGGATTCATCCACTGCCTCCTACAGCCAGTTCTCACTAGAGAGGACATATGTAGAGCAATGCCCACTTCATTGAGGGATACATAGAAATCTAGCATCTCTTATCTTCTCTTATACATTGAGTTCAGGCCTTGCCATAGCTACTGAGCATCTGCTGGTTTCAAGCATATCAAGGATATGGAATGTGAATAATACATAATTTTTGCCTCCAGACAGCTAGTGGTCAAGGAGAGAAAGGATCAGGAGTGGGGCCAGAGAATACGAGAACAATGTGTAACCACTTGAAAGTAATCCACAGGAGGACTTTTTTTGATGAATCTTTTAATTTTTCTTTTTCCATAAATTTTAGAAATGTTTGGAGATATTAACCTCACTCTTGGAATGCTGAATAAAGAAGATGTTATCAGTAAGGTAGGGCAAATATGGAAAACTATTATTGTCATTCTGTTTTTCTAGTCCAGTGAGTGTAACATTTCATACATTTTTTTGTTTACCTCCACCTTCTATTTCTCCTGCTGTTTATATGGCATTAGGTTTTTCAGAAAACTTGCTTATAAAATGTAATGGAAGTGATGATGGTACTGAAACAATCTTGGTGAGCACTTCTAGCAAATGATGTTTTGTTCATGACCCCAAACACAAAGGTGTGGAAAGAGGGAGACACCAGGCTTATATCTATCTAGGTCAGAGTCTCCTCCTTTGTAATTTGAGTCTCCTCCTTTGTAGTATGAAAATCCCTACATATTTCCTGTACTCACCTATTTCACTAAAAATATTTCTGTGAGTGAAGGTTTTTCATTCTTCAGCAACCAAATAAGTACCTTTCATTGAATGCTTATCTAGGAAATGGAGTGTTGAATGTTTGCAAACAATGGTGCATCATGCGATACTCTCTCCTCACAACAACTTGATGGGGGAGGCATTGCTATCTCCATTTGACAGCTGACAATAAAGCACAGAGAAGTTACGGGACTGGTCCAAACAAGAGCAGTAGGACTAAGTCCTAACACAAGAATGCTCTGAATGACCATTCACTGTTGCCCCTTCTGAGAGGTCGAGCCTTTATTTTATCTCTAAATTCCCTGGTTCTCAGCCCTGATCTGTTGTTACAGTCTCTGAGAGACAGAGACATTAGGGGAAACACCAGCTGCCAGGCCCCAGGGGCAGGGATTCTGTGTGACAGGCTATGATAAACTTGGGCATTCACAGCTCTCAGAAATGATCCTCATATTTAGGGAAAGTGGACAACTGTTATGTTAATCTACTAGCAGGAATTCACTTTCCCATATAGCATTATTTCTTGAACATTGAGAAGTACTTGCAGAATGACCTCTGAGCTCCAGAAATGCTGAAGAAAAATGGATAAAGAAGTGACAAAAGCATATTTATTGCAAACACACACCTGTAAGTTATTTTTGTAGGAGGTTAAGTTAAAGAATGTAGATAGCGAGACCAATGAGGAGGTTAAGATGTTGGCTGAGAGTCCGGGCACAGTGGCGCATACCTGTAATCTCAGCACTTGGGAGGCAGGAAACAGGAGGATCACTACGAGTCTGAGCTGCATAGGGAGATGCTGTACAAAACAACAACAACAAAAAAGATGTCTACTGAGATACAAACCATCAGGTTCAAAGTCAGCATCACCTCCTCATACCACACTAAGTTCTCTGTGACTCAATTTTTTCATCCATAAAACATGGGTGTTAATATCACCTAATGCACAGGCTTCTTGTAGCATAAATGAGACATTTCATTTATGTAGAAGGTCTGGCTCAGTTCCAGGAGACTGATGAAGGGCTCCTAAGTGTCAGCCTTCCTGAGAAAACAGGCCTAGAAGGTAGAGAAAAGATAAGGATTCAGAGAAAAATTTATGGCCAATTAGGCAAGCTCTAAAACTGCTTACAAGGAAGAAGGCAATGATAAACCATTTCTTGGTTTCAAAATTTCCAAGAGCCAAGGAGCAGTGGAAAGAAAGCTAGTTATACTTTAAGCACTAGCACCATACCCAGAGGTACATCTGTCAGCTGCAGAGATTTCAGAGCACTGGCATCTCTTTCATCTTTTTTTTTTTTTTTGTGGGGTCAAGGTTTAAACTCATGACCTTGCACTTGCCAGGCAGGCACTTTTGCCATGATGCTATCTTCCCAGCCCTATCTCTTTCATCTTGCAGAGGTCATGTAATCTCAGACCGCTCATTTAGAGGAACACACTCAAGGGCTCTGGTGAAGCCACATGATTACCTAGAGCTGCTTCTCTGTCAAACCATAATTCACACCCTTTTCTCAGCAAAGCATGAATGGAAACAGGGCTTGCTCCTCTCCCTGCATCAAGATTCACAGACTAGCAACCTTTTGGGAATAGCATGTTCCCTATGCCGTCCTCAACCTCTGGCAGCAAGAGAAGCAGTGAGGGTGGCAGGCGTTTCCATTCCCCCAAAAGTCCTGCACCAGCAACTTCTAGATGACCTTGATGTGTTGTTAGCCTGTCCCTGCACTCCATAAGATCCTTTTTTGTATTTATTATTATTATTATTATTATTATTATTATTATTTACAATAGTTAATACATTGCATAATGTTGTCTTCATTGTAGTTATTCAGAGTACAAGATATAGACACAATTTCTTGTCTAAACATCATTAGTACAGATCTTTCCTTTCATTGCACAAAGAGAAAGTAGCTGTATATATAGACCAATAGTCCATAACAGTAGTGGATTATCAGCTCATCTGGTATTATTGGAAGCTGTTGACTTGAGCCTTTTATAACTTAGAATATTAATATGACTTTCCTTTTCTATACCTCAAAGTTAGACTTTTCTGCCAGATGGTTAAGACCAAGATAAAGCAAGATCTATGTTACAAAAAATATGTAACTTTTGTATTTGACAAGGTCAGTCAGGTCCCCTCAGGGTTTACCCTGAAAATATGTGCTGCAGTTTGCAAAACTTTTGTCAGTGTCAATCAGCCATCTGGATGAATCACAGCCATTGCTTGACCATTTTACTCTCTGTGGAAGCCTGAGAGAATGTTTTCTCTCTAGGTGACTCTCCTTAGGTACACTGTATATCCTCAATCACTTTCCTCTGCGGCCCCATAATCTCTTTGGACAGGAAATTTGGGACTCCACTGAGTTATATGCTGTTACGCTACAGGTTCCTTTACGCCCTGTGTTCTCACTGACCTTGAAGAGCTAGAGTCAATATAATGGCTACACTTGTATCCCTTCTTTGTCGCTAATTCTTTGGACTGCCAGCTTAAGTTGTTAACCATCCAGAAGAGAAGCTTAATGATATTATTCCCCATAACTTAGGCACTTAAGCTTAACATCACTATCTTTCTGAATATAAAATTCCTTAGACATAAAATGAAACAGAAATTTTCCATCAACTGGTGATATCCTCCATAAGATCTTGCCACAGAAATGCAACAAGTTAATATAGTTCCGAGAATTAATTTTTCTCTGCACATACAGATTTTGACTCTTAAAAATATATATTATATTCAAGAAACTTGAATTATGTTAACTGTATTGCTTAGCTTGTTTTATTTGTTTGGGTTTTTCTCAGTTGCTTTATCTTTGTAACCCAAAAAACCTATGTCTATCTTGTACATTCACAGGAAGACATTTACAGTCATCTGACATCAGTTATTCAGAATACTGACATTCTGGATGATGCGATTGTCCAACGCCTTATTTGTTACACTTCTAAGGATATGAGAGATGAAAATGTAAGTTTGGTTCTTGATGGTAAATCAGCATAGACCCAGCGCCAGAGCCTATGTGTCCTACCTACAGATATGGATGCATAAAAGCTTTTCTACCAAAAACATCAAGGACTTAGTAGTTTTCTGTGGAAGCTCCAGTACAGTTACAATGCCTGCTATTCACTCCTTCACAGATAAGAAAATTGAGACAAATCTGAGCAAGACCATAGAGTAACATCATTTTCTTACCTTTAGATAAGGATGTTTATTCATAGACATCTTTAAAAATAACAGAACTATCTGTCAACAGAGCAAGTAATTAGAATAGATAGCTGTTATTTTAAAAGACACAATTTTTTAGGGTTACCTGTCATCTTTTCTCTTTATGAGCCTCTTTATCTTGTACTGTCTGATCTTTCCCAAACCATAATGCAGTAATTCATTCTACTCTACATTGGGAGCCCTTTGATGCTTTTACAAGTGCAAGTTTCTAGTATTCTTTTTAAACTGGCCTTTTAAGCTCCTTAGCAGCAAGTTTGTTCAAATTTGTCTAGCTTGTCACTGAGAGTCACTTCAGGATCCTAGAGCTACCAAATGAATTCATTGTGCTCGCCCTGGCTGAACTGGCAAAGCAGAAGGCTCTCCCAATATTGCTAATACCAAAAGCAATACAACCAAAGTAGCATCAAATCAAACTCTCAGCCCCTGTTCCATCTCTTCCAACCTACCGCCCCAATATTTCACCTACATTAATTCTGATCTCGTACGTAAACGCAAAGTATAAATCCTGCATTTGTGGTACATGATCAGTTAGCAAGGAAATATTTACTGGCCCCAAATTTATAAGAACACTATTAAAACTATGTCTAAACCATATTAAGGTTGCCTCTACTTTTCTAGCAACTGATAGATACCTGAGAATCTTTTACTCCGAATTTTCAACAGCCTGTTTTTTTTCTATTCCAAATCCAGGGGAATTTACAATATTATGTAGGGTACTTCCTCTCTATTGATCCACTCTGCCCTACCTCTAATGGTTTACGTTTTTCTTTGTTTCTCAGATTCCCAGAGAACTCAGAATGCTAGCTGGTGAGGTTTTTGTGTCTCTGGCTGCTCATGATTTTAATTCTGTGATGTATGAAGTACAGAGTCACTTCAGGATCCTAGAGCTACCAAATGAATTCATTGTGCTCGCCCTGGCTGAACTGGCAACAAGTTACGGTATAAAGGAAATACTGTCCCTGTTTTCCCTGAGAAATATCCACCCCTAATTGCCTAAAACCCAAATGAGAGCAAATGTCAGACAGGAAACTATCTTTGTCTTCTGCTGAACTAAAGAATATTAACAGGGGAATATGGACAACCAGTTAGGAACCATTTCTGAACAAAGTGAGCCTGCTGCCCAGCCATTAGTCCAGACTGTACTGAATTTGGTCTCTCTGCCACCCTCACCTTCCTTGCATCTGGCTTTACACTTGCAAAATCACATTTTCCACAAGGTGTATTATGCAAACCACCAAATACTTGCATGAAGAAATGGTTTCCTATGACTTGCTTCCACAATACTTTAATAGTAGTGTATTACTGAGCAACTGCTATATTGCTGAGCCTTGAATATAGAGCAAGCTTGTGTAAGAGAGGGTGGAACTAATGAACTAACTATCCAAGGAAACAGTTGCCACTAAACAGATACAAGTGGCTATATAGCCAGTCCCTTCCCTCAGACTAGCCATTTCTTGGCATTAAGGAGGAAGGGAGGAGGTAGAAACTGTCTTCTTACTGTACCTAACCTGCATTTTTCATGGGACCATGGCATGCTTATTGTAGGTGCAAGGAGAAATCACAGAACTTCCAGGGGAAAAATCATAATTCTTTTCTCCTCCTCCCCTCCATCCCCTCTCCTCTTCCACTGCAGTGTCCCAGAGCATCCCCTTCATGATGATGACCCTGCTCACCATGCAAACCATGCTCAGGCTGGCTGAAGATGACACAATGAAGCAAACCTTATGCATCGGTGGGTATCATCAGAGGCCCCTCTTTGTGTAGCAGGAGGCCATGAATAGTCTTGAAAATTACTTGCTTTTTCCCCTTTTATTTCAATCTTGCCTTTTCTGCTAGCAGCTGCCATTTATTATATGCCTATCAAGCAAAAGGCACTCTGCGCAGGGCCACCTCATCTGCCCCCACAGTTCTGCAAGGTAACTACTGTTGCAGGCAAGCACAGGCTTATAGATGAGACATTAAGTATCATGCAAATTAACCACTTTTCTCACAGTGGTGATGCAGTCAGTGGCACTCAAGTGACATTCCAGTGCAGGCCTACACAATGAGGACTGCCCAACTTTCTCTTTCCACGGCCTTGCATGGCTTCCGCTCCCACTGGCCTCCTTCTTACATGAGATGGCATTTTTTCTGCAATGATAGCAGACATTTCTTAGCTCTTAACAGTAAGTTCAATCTTGAAATCTCATCAGAACACAGTAAATAATAAAGAAGAGTCAACAAAGAAAACAAAATACAAGCAACTATGAATCAAGAAAGCTAGGCAAGCAAACTATGGTGACAAATCCCTTCTACCTCAAATGGAATTTGCCTGAAGGAATCAAGGGTCTACAAAGAACATGTGCTGAAATTCCAAGGAAAATGCTTGTGTGATGCAGAGATAGCCTTCCCAAATGGTCTAGGAGTCTAAGGTCATATTTCTGTGCCCCCAGTGACTTCTCCTAGTTGCCTTTAAAAATGTCAGAGGTGATTATTAGGATCCCCTCACATCTAGCAAGACTTTGCACTACTACTTCATAACATTTGAAAGCCTATCATGTCAGAAATATCTTCTCTACTTTCAACAATGCACCTTTTATTCTATTTTGCATATTTCTTTGTTGTGTCTTCAAGATCATTTTTTCATGTATTGGGAATTTGTTATGTGTCTGGAGATGCTCTGAGTATTTCAGATTATTTTAATTAACCTTTGTAAGTGGATAATGTTTTCCCCTATTTTACAGATAATAAATTTGGGACAAAGGTTAAACAATCTGTCAAGCAACTAGAATATAGCAGAGCTAAACAAGTCAGTTGTGACAGTCCGGTTCAAGAACTTGAGCAATTATACTAGGTTTCTTTTGTCTATGTCAGTGGTGGGGAACACCAGGCGTGCGTGCTGCAAGAGGCTGCTTATATCATTCTATATTGTTTGTCATCACCCATCTATGTTTCACCTCTCCATATTTTTAGAATCTCTGCTATCTTATCATGGGTAACATTGCGTTATTGCAAGTAAACTTGGAACCTCTCTTCAACTGTGTGTAGCAGTGTCTCTTGATGGTTCAAATGTGTATTCTAGTAACTTGGCTACACACTTTGTAGATGTTTATTTGTTAGAGTTGTAAGACCAGATAGTTGTATAAGAAGCAATGATACATTTGCTAATTGACAGTATTCTCTTTTCACATTAGTTTGTGTGTTCTCTATATATGTTTTTCTCAACCTACGACTGTATTTTTTTTTAACTGCAGCCCTTGAAAAATTCAGCAAAGCCATTTACAAGTATGTCAACCACTGGAGAGATTTTCCCTATCCCAAATTGGATGCCAACCGACTTTCTGACAAAATCTTCATGCTATTCCGGTACATAATGGAGAAATGGGCCCCCACAGCCCCGCACAAGAATGTGAGTGTAGTGCCCGGATGCCCAGCTGTGTTAGTTACATCCTGTTTAGTCCAAGTTTAACCCGCATCACATTTATGGCTCTGTAAGAAACGTAACACTTAACTACTTTCTTTCCCTTTTGTTCCCTTTGTCATGAAGGTATTTATGTTTTTAAGCTTCTTAGAGTAGTTTAACTATTATTAGTCAGGAGCCAATTTGCTTCTTTTCATGACGTGAAAATCTGTTCATTTCCTTGGAACGTTATTGGGTATTTCTTGGTCGTTTTCCAATCTCCCATTTTTTCCATCTACTTCAAATCGCTGTTTATTCATTCTTTCAGTTAATATTTATTGAGTCCCATGGCATGCTAATATGGCTCTGGCTTCCATGGACATAGCAAGGAACCAACAAACTAAAATCCAACTCTTACAAAGCTGACATTTCAGTGTGTGAATAGAACAAAAAATATATAGACAGCCAGATAAAATGATAGAAATGTTCATAATTTCATGTATTACATCCTAACCTATATTTGAGCTGAATACTCATTAGCTCAGAAAAACAAGAAGTCACAGAATTTCTGGGGTTTATGAATATCACTTTTAAACAGAATAAATCTAATGAACGCACTAGGTTGTATCACAAGCAACAGCACCTTATAGAGAATATCTTACTGAGTGCACTCACATACATGGTACCATCCGTATCTTGCTTGATTGCTACTTTTAAAGTAGCACAAATTATATTATAGTTTTGTTATTGTATGGGTATGTCGTACAAAGTATAATACTGACTTAGTTTTTGCAGTTCACTTTCTTTTCTATATTTTAAGCCATTAAGGTATTTTTTTTTTCATCATGGAGTAGTTAAAGTTGTAGCAAAATCAGAACTCTTAAAATACCCTGTAAGGGTTTTTCTTTTCATTTTTTTATTTTACTCTATTTTATATTTGGTGATAAAAATGAATGGGTTTCGTTCTGGAAGAATCATAATTTGCACGTAACATAGCTCATCATTTTCTCCTCTCCCTTGCTCATAACACTCTCCCGTGTCTGAAGTCTTTTCTTCAAGGCACAGAGAAACCAAAATCCAACTCTGAGTTGAGGTTCTTACTTTGCTTCCCACAGGAAAAGTTAGGCAAGCAAAAATGAAGGCATGCGCAGGGGTTAAGTAGAATAGGGAGGAAAACCTGTCCCCATCCCAGGAAGGATGAGAAAGCTGATGCCTTGGACCTGAGCCTGCAGCCCACTAGGCTGCTCACCACTGGAAAGACATGTGCTCTAAAGAGGGACCAAACTCCCCACAAGCACAGGCAGGAGATGCAAGCACACACACGCTTGAGTGACTGGAGTGAGAGAAGAAAGGAGGGAAGATATGAAGCAGAGAGAAAGGAAACCTAAAGATGATCAGGACCACCTAACAAAGGGACTTGAACATTATATAGGAGTTTGGACTTTTTTTTTAAGAAATGAGAAACAAACCTTGAAGTTTTAAGCAAGGCTTTGAGTATATTAGAAAAAAATCTTTGTATTGTCAACGTCTACAATGGGATTAGTATAGGAATCAGTTAAGGCATGGCTCTTAGTTAGGAGACTATAGATATGAAGGTCATAAATGATAGAGAGACCCATCAGTGTAGTGCCGGTGCTCCAGATCAGAGTAGTCAGAGATGAAAGAATAGAATTTACAGGACTGACATTCACTGGGAGGCATCTGAGATGATTCCCAGATTTCTGATTTGATAGTGTTGAAGCCATTCATCTAGACAAGTAAAGCAGCAGGAATAATAAATCTGCACAGCATGGGTTTAAGGCAGATATTCTGACTTGAATATCATGGTACATTTAAAATGGAGAAAATAGTAGTTTTGGAAGAATGAAGACTGGAGTTAAGAAGCAAAGCAAAAACTGGATGCATCAGTTTGAGTATAATAATTGTGATAGTGACTACTGAATCAGTGGCTCTAGATTGGTTTAAGATGAGTTTGCAAACAGGGCATGGTAATACACACCTGTGTTCCCAGCACTGAGGAGGCTGAGGCAGGAGAACCACTGCAAATTCAAAACCAACATGGGCTACCAAGTGAGCTCAAGGCGAGCCTGAGCTGCATAATGAGACCCTGTCTCAAAAAAGACCAGAAAAAAAAAATAAAAGACCAGGTGAGTATGTAGAATAGAATGCCCTAAAAATAGAGTTCTATAAGAAAGCAAAGAATTTATGGAAAAATGAAAAAATAAATAAAAGACAAACTAAAGTAAGATTTTAGAAAACTAAGAAAGTAGATTTTAAGAAGCAAATAAAGATCTCCAGAGTCCACTGTTACTGGACTCAAGCAAAAATCTTGCTAAGTGTCTATTACAAAATATGTGATAGGAGAACTCCCTAGCACATGATTTGACACATTATCCTGAGTAGAATAAATTTTTATTGGTTATAATGGTTAAGCTTTTACAATAATATGTTCTATAGTAAAATATAACCAATACAAAAAATAATCATTTGCTATTGGTTTAAAAAGTATAAAATCATATATTAAGAATGATGTCAGTTTTTTAAAAATAATAACATTCTTTTAAAAAGGTAAGAAAGGATAAGTCAAATAAATAACAAATGCATTACAATACACTAAACAGGGTCTGACCAGATAACTCAGTTGATTAAAGTGCCTACTTAGGCAGATTCAGGGACCAGGCTTCAATACCAGGCATTTCATGCCAGCCCTACCCCTGGGGCACATTGAACCAGCAATTGAGTCTGGGTGTGGTGGCCCTCACCTGTAATCCCAGCACTTAGGAGGCTGAAAACAGGAAGATCAGTATGAATCCAATCTGTGTAGTGAGGCCCTGTAGACCCTGTAGATTTCATGTATACATAAAATAAAATTTAAAAAGTACACTAAACAGAGATTATCCACAGGTCCTTGTAGGTTTAATGTTTTCTTCATTATAATAGTAATGGTAGATAAATGTTTATAATTAATAATCATTGCACTTATATTAGAGGAGTTGTTCATTTGCAGTTTCAAGTGGAATCTACACTGTAGTGAACTGAAGGGTTAGGGAGGTGAGAGGTGGGGGCAGAACATGCAAATCACTCCTTCAAAAGAATTTACTCCAAGAAAAGGAAAGAAGCAGAATCTGGTGGGGAAAACAGTACAGTAGATGATAGGGGGCCCAGGTTATGTGGGACCACTAATTTTTTTTAATATAGGAAATGTTTTAATTCATTAAGCTTTTGAAAGAAAATGACATCTAGAGAGAGAGACAGAAATAGAAAAAGACAAGTATTGAAATACTGGTATAGATATATAGGCATATGCCTCAAGCAATGATCTTGACTTGAGCATTTAAAAAACATTTTGCAGTATCCCCTCTTGCCTGAAAGCAGGGAGCAAAGTTTCTGAGGGGTCCCTAAATCTCTTGGGGAATGTTTCTGCAGAATGTTTCAAAAGCACAATGAAGTGTTAACAATGATGTGTGCTGATTTCCTTTGCAGACACTGGCCCTGGTGAAGGCCCATGGGCCCACAGTGAGCCTGCTCCTGCACCGGGAGGACTTCCGTGAATTTGCCCTGAACCAGGTACCCTGGATCCTCAACCAGTATGGCCACAAGGAGAATGATTTCCACATCACTCAGGTAAGAGCTACTCCCTGAAGAAGTCTAATCACCATGGGTCTGCTGCCCTTTGGGGATATGAATCTAGAAAAGGATTAAGAATGTTCATTCCAAGCTGTGGAGGCTCGAACAGGACAGAGGCGGTTGCAGTATTTGAAAAAAATGTATAACTACAGGAAGAGTATGGGTTTCTTCTCAGAAAATATAACTACTTCCCTTCTGCTCCTGTGCTGCTCCTTCACTGGCACTCCCTCCCCACCCCACACACACACCTGACCTCTGAGGGCTTCTGTTTCAGAGTGTAAAGCAGATACTGACTGCAGCAGTCCTTTATGACATTGACCTTCCTAGGGCCTTGAAAAAATCCATCTTTGTCAATTTACTCCACCAGGTAAGCAGAGATCATGCTATCAAATCTGATTGTGTGAAGTTTCTAACCCACTTTCTGTTTCTAACATCCACCACCTGGTTTTCTCCCCCCTGTTCAGATCTGCAGAGGTCCAGAAATTGAAAATGAAATTGAAGTTACAACCTGTTTCCTCATCCTAGGTAGGACCCATTATCCAGAGGGTATTGATAAAAATGTCCCCCAAAGGATGAAGACAACAGTGATAAAGGTTATCCAAACTATATTTACTTTCACAGACACACACACACACAGGTATGTACACAAACACGTGTGTGTGTGCACAGACACACACACACACTATTTCCTCAGCCCACAGTTTTTTCTGCACTGACCCTTTCCTCACAAGTTTGTGTGAGTAGCATAGGTATGGTAGTACTCACACAGGATGCCCAAGTCTAGGTATGAGGAAGCATTGTCCAGGGAGATAACAATGTTCAGCTCTCAAACCAGAAACGTAGCAGGAGAACTAGGATGACTTGCTAACCTTGAGGATAGAAACTTGCTTTTCCCTTGGTATTTGAGATTATATGAAACTATCAAATCCAAAATCACCATATTGTATTCTCCTTGAATCACCCCTTTTCATTCCACTTTTTATTCAAGCCTCTTTAGCCATCAGTTCCCCCTCTCCTCCTTGTTCCCCTCTCTCTTTCCCTCCCTCTGTCTCTCTCTGCCTATCTCCCTTTTCTGCCTTTCCTCTCATTGCAGTCTGTTCATCATCCACTTGGAAGGCTTCACACAAGCCACAAACAGAGATATGAAGGCCTTGGAATCAGGACACAAAGCTGTGCTCCCATTGGTCCAGGGAATGAGGAAGAGCAGCCACTTAGTGCCCACCATACCTCTTCCCTGCCTTAGCACATCACTTCCACCTCACTGACACCTTCCATTCCACTCCTTTCTCTGCTCTAAACTCAGCCCTTCTGTCTATAAATTGCTGTCTTCTTCCCCTCTCAGTCTGGCTAGCTTAATCACTTGTATCCAGCAATTTCAGCCTGGAATTTCATCTCCCTTCCCTGCACTTATGCCAACAACCTTCCAGCTTCACAACTGAGGCAACACCACAGTCTCTGCTTCCTCACTGTCCTTTCCACACTCCTCACTGTGGCTTCTTTCCTTATAAGGATGCCAGTCATATTGAACAAGAGCCCACTCTGGTGACTTTCTCTTGACTATATCTGCAAGGACCCTAATTTACAGAAGAGTCCACATTCATAGGTGCAAAGAGAAGTGAGCCTAGCTACAGAAAGTTCTCTTCCTAAGCAAACTACTCAATTAATTGTGTCATGCTCAGGAGGTAGAAACATCATCAAGTTACCAGCTGATGGGTGACTATGACAACCCTCATGATGAATTTCCATCGTCTTATTCACAAGTATTTTTATCTAAGACGAAAATGAATTCTAATGACATCAGTATTTCTTAAACTTACAGCCCATTTGAATCCTGTGGAACTGGTGGAATTTTTTGATGAACAAATAAGAAGTAACAATGAAGTGATTCGAATGAAAATCTTGACATTGTTAAGATCAGCAGTCAATGCTGAGGGTGAGCCATGGAAACAGACAGAGGGGTTTAATTCATATCACTAAGTGAGCCAAGACACGTGCATGTGCAATGCTATGCTACACCTGTGTAATCTCACACACACATGAAAATGTTGTCTTAGCCTTCTCCAATCTGTTCCTTTTAAACAGGCATTTGCAGTTATCTCTCTTCTTTCGTATTATTTATGGATAGATTGCAAGAACAGTTTTTATGAGCCAAATTTGAAAGATCCAATTGTTGGAAAGTGGCCCATAATAACTAGAAAGAGGGAAATGTAGAATTCTGTAGAGACTGGTACATTGAGGAAAAAGCAGAATGTAATGAATCGCCACATTTCATTTTTTTCCAAGATGCTTCACTTTTATAATATTGAATGAATCTTTCAGTTATTTGCAACTTCAATTGTTACTGACCATTAATGGTGCATCATAAAATTGATACCTTGAATTAGAGAAAAAGAATGGCCATAAGGATAACCAATATTTTGGTCCTATCCCCTCAAGGTCAGTGAGGACTTGGGACATAAGAGAACCTGTACTGTAACATCCTATAACTCAGTGATGTTCCAGATCTTCTGTTCAAGGAGATTATGGGGCCACAGAGGAAAGAGATCAAAAAATGTATAGTGTACCTAAAGAGAGTCACCTAGAGAGAAAACATTCTCTCAGGCTTTCACAGAGAACAATTTGGCCAAGCAATGGCCATGACTTATCCAAATGGCTGACACTGACAAAAGTTCTATGAAATGTTGTACATGGTTTCAGGGTAAATCCTGAGGGGATTTGACTGACCTTGTCAAATACAAAAATTAATTTTTTAGTTATATAGGTTTTGCTTTAAGTTAGTCTTAACCATCCAGCAGAAAAGTCTAACCATGAGGTATAAAAAGTAAAGCCATATTAATATGCTGAGCTGTAAAAGA
>PVKN010017174.1:0-12150 GCA_004027915.1 Capromys pilorides | reverse complement strand
CTGTAAACAGGCGGATCACTAGCAGTGAGCCCCTGATCACCCTGTAGACCCTTCCCTAAAATACAAAAAAAAAAAAAAATTGTTAAATATATAATTTAACAGTTTAAAAAGCTACACAACCCATTCAGAACACAAAAACTTATTTTAGTTGGACTTCAATTCCTGGGTTTAGCAAATGGGACTCAGATCTTTGGGCCCCTCATCCACAACCCAATGAACCACAGACTAAAAATACTTGAAAAATTTCACAACTGTACAAAACATACACAGGTATTTTTCTGTTGCTACTTCCTAAACAATACATTATAAAACTACACAGTCTTTACATTGTATTAGGCATTGTCAGTAATCTAGGCATGATGTAACACATGAGGGAAGACACACGTAAGTCTTATGTGACTGTGATGCCATTCTCTATAAGGGACTTGAACATCCAAGAACTTTGATAACTAAAGAGGGTTCTGGAAACGACCCTGCCTCATAACACCAAGAAATGGCTATGCCCTAAACTTGAGAATATAAAACAAAAAAAGAGTGAAATTATTCACATCCTGTTCTAAGAGCTCAAGAACTGAACATTCTACAAATTTTGGTGCAGAGTGTACCTGAAAGGAAGCAATTAGCAATTCAAATGCTGTGGTGTTTGAAAAAGTGTAAACTGCATTGGACTTCTGAATTTAAAATTCTATCAATATTTTATCACACTCAGGTATTTAAAGTATGCATATTAATTATATGCCATGAATCATTTGTGACATTTTTATGATGTAGAAATATAACTACTGGTCGGATGGTGCTGCCATTTAGGACACAAATTGATACATCAAAAACTAAGCTTTCAATCTATCATGTTAGAAGCACCAAAGAAAACCATAAAAGTCAGCCTGCCCTAGTGCGGCTAGCACTTTCTGACACGCAGCTGGATGTTCTCTCCACGCCCCCTTCTGGGGACTTCCACCAAACACTGGCCCAGAAAGGCTCATGTAATGCACCATACCACTCCTTTCTGCTACCATCTGCTCACGGGGCTGTGACTCAATTACTGAGTAGAGATGAACTACCCAGTCTTTTCTAGAAACTTCACAGGGCCCACAGGGAGAGGCTGTCAGCTGCGGAGTGTGGCTACAGGCCGGCCAAGCATGGGTCCTGGAGCAGACATCAACTATTCCTCAGAGGTCATCCCAGGAAATCCCCTCTACCGAAGTCAGTGGGGTTTCCGGCCCTTATAATAAAGTGATCCTGGAACATCTCATCTTCTGTCATGTGGGGCCTGGGCCAATAGGTAAGTGAAACCCAATGTCTGCTCCACCTTATTTTAGATCGCATTTTAATATTATGTTTAACACCCATGTATTAAACAAAGGTGCTTAAATGAACTTTAAATCAACTTTAGATTCTCGTGGCAGAAAATTCTTCTTGTTTTTGTTTTTTCTCTTGTCCTTAAGGGGAAGATGCAATCTTGTGACATCAAATCACAGTACCTAAAAAGAGCGAATGTGCTAGTTTGATATTTATAAACTGAGAGGCAAACAGCACCTATATCTGTATCGTTAAAACTATTGCATCTTTTTAAATTCCAAGAATAATTTACAAATATACGACATTTGATGCAGAAATATTGAACTCTAGCACTCCCTAAGCATTATACATTCTAGCAAGCTGTGGAACTAAATGTTAATCATGATAAGGAGAATTATCAGTTCTCCCAAATGAAGAAAAATAAATACATCTATGAACTGACTATCTCCTCCTAACTCTCACTGAGAGTTACTGGCATTATGGGGTATGGATGTCACGCTGTTGATCTTTCTGATGTAGAGTCAACTTCATTTATTTATTTCATGCTTTAATAGCTAAACTGGAAATCTATTTTGACAACTATTCCTCAGTGTGGCTTTCACAGTATCTTTTGTCAGGTGTCATCTTCCCTCTTGTGTCTCAACACTCACTCGATGTTTCATTTGTTTTGAGTATTCATGGTATTCAACACACTGCCATATTTAACAACAAAATCGAAATCTACAAAGCGAAGCCCAGTGTTTACGTCTCTGAGGAATTTCTGAGACAATAATGGTTGGTGAACAGAAACCAAGCTGCACCAGCATCTGCAGCAATGTCCTGCTCAGTCTGACGTCAGAGACCTTTGAATATTTTGTGAATTTTCCCCCTTGCTTTTCATTGTCTAGAACATGGATTTCAAAATTACGATGATAAATAAAGCCTCAACAAATCCACCCTTTTATTTTAAGGTATTTGAAAAGCTTGATCAGTAGGACTTGAACCACTGAAATAGAAGGCCCACAGGGGTAAGAATTTTTTTTTTGTCAGTTTTGTTTACTGATAGTTTAGCATCTGGAAAGTGCTGAACACAGAGTAAATGCACGTCCGGTAAATCATTCTTGAGTGAAGAAATCAATCAGAATTTATAAGTCAAGGAGAAAATAGAAAGTCTCATTAATTATAATGATAGCTTGTTAAATGACCCTGGCCATGTACCATGTTACAGTTATCTTTCAGTCACTTACATTCTAAATATTTATGGCGTGTGTATTACCCTCAAGAGCTGGGGCTAGGGGGGATAACAAGAGGGATCCACGAGGCTGAAAGCCCAGAAGTCCTCACCCTGAGCTCTGGCAGGGTAATTTGCAGGATGGAAGCTGAAGGAAGAGGGCGTCGAATAAAATTAGGGCAGGGAGCTCAACCTTTCTTAATACATCACCAACTTCACATTTGATTATGAAAATAGAATGCTTCCCCTGTGTAGCCACTTAGGAATCACTGTATAGGCCAGCTAGACATGGACTGAAATATTAAAGAGTGTCTTTTTTTTCAAATTTAATAGGCTAAAATGGGTAGTAAGCTTGACTTCACACTCCTGAATTGTAAGCACATGGACCTTCTCAGGACTGAGTGGACGCTGACTCTGGAAACTTGCTGCTGGTTCCCACCCACTCAGCACACGCCAGAAAAGCTATGGCTGTTACTACTTCCATACAGTTCTTGGGTGCACGTCCCAGGGTGCTCACCACAGTTTCTACTCATGTTGTGGAAAACGTATAATTTGCAATGACTTCATTAGACCTACCATGATAGACTCTCGCTTGTGCCGTCCTTAAACTTTCTCTGATACCAAAAACAGGGAGTTCTATATCTTTAGGACTCAATCTAGTACGTATCTAATATTTAATGAAAATACAGCGTTGGGCTGAAGAGACAGCTCAGCAGTCTAAGCACCTGCCTGGCAAGCTCAAGGACACTGCATGCTGTGCTGGCCCCTGGAACCCTGACTGCACTGCCGGCCCCAAAACCAGACATGGTGGCGCACACCTACAATCCCAGCACTGGGGAGGCTGAGACAGGAGGATCACTATGAGTCCAAGCTGCGTAGTGAGACCCTGTACCAAATACATACATACATACATACATACATACATACATACAAGAAAGAAAGAAAGAAAGAAAGAAAGAAAGAAAGAAAGAAAGAAAGAAAAAAAAAAGGAAGAAAGAAAATGCAGTGAGGACTGTCAGTGCCATCATTTCCTCCAAAGGAACAAGTCCTGCCCCTGAGTGAGATGCATCCTTACACCCTGGAGGGAGGAGGCACGAGGCTCACACAGGCAATGGCTCAGTGTGGCGTCAGGGCTACTGAAACTTATGCTTTGCCACTGAGATCCTTTTACACTGAGACCCTTAACCCTGTCACCACAAAGGGTCCTGTGCTATGCCACTGCGAACAGAAACATTCACATGGGCCATTCTTTCAAAACTTTCAAGCTCAAAAACCATTTCCCCAAACACCTCATTTAATTTCTACAAATTGCTAAAGCTCAGAAGACCTAGATAATGAGGTGCCTAAAGTCACATTAAGTTGTTTCATGGGCTTTCAGGCTAGTGAGGTCTCAACTGGTCCATCTGTCTGTTCGTCCATCTGTCCGTCCTTCCTTTCTCTCTCTCTCTCTCTCTCTCTCTCTCTCTCTCTCTCTCCCCCCTCACCCCTTCTCTTTTTGCTGGTTTGTTTTTAGTATTTTTTATAACCTTGTACTTGCCAGGTAAGCTCTTGTGCCACTGAGCTAGATCCTTGGACCCCATAAAAATGGATGTTTGTACACCGCTATATTCTTTTTTGTTTGGCCATGATCCTGACTTCTCTGAATTTTTACTATTGAATTGTCCATACACCTAAAGAGATTGTTTAGTAAGATCTCTTTGTTCAGCCTACACTGAACATTTTGCTATTGCTAAATAAAACCGATTTTTACAAATAAAAGGACAATTCACCAGGCTGCGATCTTCTTACAGTCTTACTGTAGAACACATAAAAGATGATATATATCTTAGATAGCAAAAGACTTTTGTCTCTGAAGTCTACCTAACAAATCTAAAGTCAATACAATAAATCACTTAGACTATCAACCACTAAAAGGAAAATTCAGTAGGCCACGATCTTCTTATAGTGATATTGTAGAACACAAATAAAAAATTATGTGTCTTAGATATCAAAAGACTTTTGGTTCTGAAATCTTCCTAATAAATTTAAAATCATACAATAAATCACTTAGGTTGTCAATAACTACCATAAAAATCAACATCAAAAATGAGAGGGTAATGGAGCCCTGACTATCCAGTATTTAAGACTTTTATAGATTCAGAAGACTAAGTCACTAGTTTCAAAGTTCTAAGTAAATGTGCAACTGAAAAAACTTTGCTACCAAGAATCATCTCAGTATAAAGTAGTTTAAAATGGAAGTTATGTAATTTTCCCTGGAAAAGTTTCAAAGTCTGGGAGCTTTCAAAGCGTTTGTCCTTGGACAAATCAGTAACATCACAAGGTGAGTTTTACTTACCTGAAGATGCTGTATCAAATAAAGTCTATTGGTATCTGATACATGTGTCTTAAATAGATATATAAAATAATGATAACACCTCAAGGTTTTGAAAGTTAAAACATGTCCAGAGGTCTTTTGGTACATTAATATTTAATCTGGAACTTCATTGGATATTCTGTTTTGAGTTTCACAAGTTAAACACTGGCAAGACTAACAATCACATCAGAGGTAGATAAGAGTATACTTAGGAAGAATAATTATAGCCCAGGCAGTCCTAGTGGTGTTAACTGTAGCCAGCACGCGTTAGGTACTGCTGTGTCCTGCACTGTGCAGGGTCTTATTTCACAGAGATAATTGTTCTGACAGTGTACTGCTCCCATTCCAAAGATAAGGAGGTTTAGCAAAGTTAATGTACTCAATATTCACCCAAAAGATGACAGGAAGTGGCATACCAGAGATGATAACATTTTAAATATAATAATCTTCACAGTAGACTAAAGTATCAACATTAAAATCCCAAAATCTACTCCTAAAAAATATAGCAATGTTTTCCTAACTATGACTGGCTCTTAAACAAAACTCAACACAGCAGGACAGCTCATAGATGAGAAGTTTAAGCTCTCAAAGTGAAAGGTATACTAAGATTGAGGTCACTGAGAAGCCTACAAAAGCTGTTAATTATTTGTACAATTGCTTAATATCAGAATGTTCACTTAGTGAACACTCACTGTGGCCACAGCCAGCATCAGGCACCCTTTAGAAATTAGTGTATTTAATTTTCACAATGACTCCAGGATTTGTGGCCAAAGGCATGGTCAGGAATCAAAGTGGAGAACCCAGCCATTCAGAGTCCACCTCAGCAGCCATGGTGCCACCGCAGGGCACTGCCACATTGGTCTTTCTAGGTTTCCATCGCCAAAGTTAGAACACAGATCACCTGGGGGCTCTCTGTCCCAAGTCCACAGAAAGCTTCTAGAGTACAGGCTGAGCAGACAGCTGAGCACCATAAGCGCCTGCCTGGCAAATGCAAGGTGCCGGGTTTGACACCTGTTCACACACACACACACACACACACACACACACACACCCCAAAGTTGTTTGACATCATGGGTAACAATGATCTCGAGAGACTGAGTCTCTCCCCATGAATGATCTGTCTCTTTCTGAGTTATGTCTCAGAGGTCCGGCATCAGGTCGTCAGTCTCAGAGCTTTCAGAAGCAGAATCACTTGTGTGCATGAGAAAGCAGACCTTCAGTTGACTTTCCTACACACTGGCCACCCTTGTCATGGCCCTACCTTCTGTTCTCAGAAAGCCACCAGCAGGAGCTTTGCAGAACACGCAGTTACCTTTCACTCATCTTCCTCTCCCTCAAGTGACTGCAACAGCTACTCCAGTTCTGCCAGTGACCCCAAGCGACTGTCTTCCCAGCCCAAATTCTTTGTTTGGATACTTAACTCTGACTGGAGCACCTGGTAACTTAGTATGTGGCACAGAAAATCATGAATCTGAGGGCAGGATGTGCAAAAGCAAGACTGTGTACACTAGCCATAGCTGTAAGGGAACCCCGCTAGAGAAGAATTTGCATATAGGTAATCACAATTAGTGCATTTTCTTTACAACTGACTTCAAGGGATGACTCCATTTAGAGCTACTGATTTTATAGCACTTAAAAATAACACAGACTGCAGCAATGAGAAGTTTCATAAAACCGTACCACAGCTATTTTCTAAAACAAGCATTCTTGTCATGAAATTCCACCTGTGCTAAATGTTAACTTCCTGCACTTCACACAAGTGATAAAGACATCCTCAAACACTTCAGCAGATGCTCGGCTGCTAATAAGCCAGTATGAGTGACCTTCTGGGAGAGCCTATTTTTCCCTCTTATCGTGTGTTTATTCTTTTAATGTAAGTTTCCAATTTATAAGAAAACAAATGCTTGAGAACAGGTCATGATGTTAAGCGGCGAATGTACGACGACACTTACCAGGCTTGGTGCACCGAGCGCCGCACCCTCTCCAAGTGCGCCATCCACCTGGGAGTCTAGCTGAGCGACGTGGACAGGCACCGGCCCTTTCAGAAAGTGTTCGAGACAAAGGTCTCAGCGATAATCACCTCAGGGGGCTCAAAGTACTGCTCAACACGTGCTAAAACACAAAAGAAGACAGACAAGGGAGTAAGAAACGGAGTTGTCTCAGTTTTCAACATTACTTTATTTAATCACATAACTAGTTGCCTTCTTCATATCTTTTGACAAATGTTTCAGAGGCAGGCTGCTCTTGACATCAAGAGTGTGAATTATCTGTTAACTAAAAAATAAACAAACATGCAGCGGTACCAGGACCCACCTCTAGCGACTACCTAAAATTCCAGATAGTGCTGAAACCTTTAAATACTGTGGCTTTTTCTAATCCATACACATGATGGTAAAATTTAGCTCATAAATTAGGCACATTAAAAAATTTACAACAATAAGTAATAACATTTGACAATCCCAGTGGAACAACATAATTTGTGAAAATTGCCATCACCTCTGCCCTTGCATTTTAGGGCTATTATTATTATTATTAGGAATTCGGCATTGGTTGTTGTATTACACGATGTTATCCTCAAATTAGTATTCAGGTTACCAGACATAAACATGCAAGATTGGTTTAAAGGGAAAAAAAGTTGTAAGAAACTCAGAAGAAAAAAAGAAAAACAAGAAAAAGAATACAAGCATTAACTGCTCCTTTGAAAAGACCAGCAGAAATTAGCAGCATAACTATCCGAACCATTTGCTATATACATAACTATATCTTCTTCCTTTCTTTCATTTGTTTTAAGGCCATTACTATGTAAAATGAGGATGCCTTGAACACAAGCACTGTGATAAAGAGACATTTGCTCTGAATTCCAAGCTGTCTTCCAAGTGCCTACAAGGTGAGTAATGTATACAGTACGGATACTCTGGATAAGATGATACACGCAAGACCAAGGTGGTGGCACAAGATATCATTACCCTACAGAGAATAAAGGCAATTTTTAAAAAGTCTAAAGTAACTAATTTCTAGAATTTTCCATTTAATGATTTTAGGCTATGGTTGAGCAAAAATAATTGAAGTTGCGGAAAGAGAAGAGGCGAAGAAGTGGATGGAATAAAATTAAAAAACAAAACAAAACAAAACAGGAACTTTGGGTCAGATGATCACAGTCCTTGCCACAGTCAGGCCACCAATCCCATTGCCTGGAGCTCAATGCACACCCTCTGCAGAAGACGTAGATGAAAAAGGAATGGCCACACTGCTCTAGCACATGCCATCGAGGTGCTCATTCCCTCCCCTCATTTTATTTGTTATTGATTAAAACTTAGGGAGCAGACAGAGAGCAAGCCAATTTTTAAACACGTAGTGTAAGGCACTGGGTTGGGGCTTCTCAGACGTTATGTCATTTAATCACCAGATGAGATATCGCCATTTCTGTTTTATAAATAAGGAAACTGAGAATCAGGTAACTGGAATTTCCCAAAGTCAGACAAGAAGACAGGACAGGAACTGGGACTTCAGCCACGTCCGTCTGACTTTCCAAATCTCCGTGGTTTCTGGTCTGTGGCTGCTTTCATATTTGAGGAAGATACAGTCAGTAATTCTTAGAATTGGTTGTTTAATTTCCACAAAAGCCTCTTATGATTTGGAAGATCACATAATTTCTGCAAAGCAGGTAAGTTTTCCATTAAGATAAATGAAAGCGATAAAATAAATTCATAAGTTTCATGCTAAATGAAAAATGATTAGATATGGAGGAAATATTAAAGACAAAGGTAAGAATTAAGAACTAAAAATCACTGAGCAGTAACAATAATTCCATACTCTGGGTTTTTGAACAATAAATAAATTGTTGGTTAGCTTGACAAAAAAAATATGAGGTAGGCGGGGACGGCACAAGTCTACTATATGAGAAATGCAAGAGGAATTGAAAATGAAAAATAAAAATAATCAAGATAAAAGGGATAATTGTTTTAGGGAAACACATGGCTTCACACTGGAACCTAATACTGTCATATGTAGGATGAGTATTTTCACATGCATTAAAGGTCTTAATAAAGTTCCACGTTCACTCACTCTCAAGAAAACAAGTGTAATAAACATTTTCTTAGCAAGAAGAAAATACATACTCTTGAATCCTAAATCAGCCTCTTCATTGGAAAACACTGAAAGGATTTCCACACAGATATGTAATGTGAATAACTACATATGATGAGGATGCCTGGTATCTCCTTTACTATTCATCTTTATACTGATAGTATTAGTAAATATAATTAGCAAAATAAATCAGTTAAAAGTATTAGAATTGCTAAAAAAAAAAAAAAAAACGGTAAATCCATGTCTGCATGTAGACAACATGTTACTGGGAAACATCAAACTAACAACATTGCCTCAAATCATAAAAGAATTCAGTAAGACAACAAAATACAAAATTAATATTAAGAAATTAGTATTATTCATGTACATTGCATTGCAAAGAAATAACCACACTGAATTGTCTGAGAAAAAGTTGAACCAACTGGAGAAATTCTGAGAACCAGAATTGTGAGCACATGCTCTAGTTAAAGACAAGAACAACTGTCTGTACGTGTTGCAGTCTATCTAAAGACTGTTTCACAGAGGCATGCACTTGAAGTTGTAAGATTTCCCTCTGTATATCTGAGGTGGGACAAAGGATTGCACATACTGATGATCCTGGGAGTAAAGTGTCTCAATGTTAAAAAGAGAAACTGTAAGAAATGAGAGGAAATTGGCTAGAATAAGCCCCGTGGTATTGAATCAGAGAGGACAAATCAACACAAGCTCAAGAATGTGTGTGAACAAGTACATGCAAAATGAAACGAAACAGATGCAGGTGAGTGCTCGCGTGGGCATGTATGTGTACACATCTTTTACTTGTAGCCATACCATGAGAGAAGATCTTAAATCTATGGAGAAAAAAGGAGCAGTCAGCACACCCAGCATACAGGTCTTGGCTATTAATCACATTTTTTTTAGTAAAACTTGAAGGTGCTACCAATGGCTAAATCTACAATAATGTTGACAGCAGGTAAGATAATAGCAGTGGAGTTTCTCCATGGAGTAACATGAATGCCATCAAGTCTTGGAGTAAAGGAGTGAATAAATAAGGATGAGAAAACATGCTTGGAAAATTCAAATTAGTAATGACAGATGGAATGATAGAGCTAGAAAAGTCATAGTCCTGCAAGCACTGTGGCAATAACTGTTTCAAGGCAAAAATCACTGATGGAAGTCAAAACGAGTACGCAAAGATAAATGAGACAAGGAGTTGGGTAAAATCCCAAACTTCAACCTCCAAGATAATTATTAAGCACAAGGGAAAAATGTGAATTATTGCAGATGGGACTGAAAGACTCTACCCCAGCCAAGTCTGCAAACTTGAGACCTGCCTGTATCATACATCTCCTGAGATAAAGGTCACGTTGCAGCTTCTGTGCTGTTCTGGCAAACATGAAAAACCGGTATTTAATAATAAATCCAAACAACCGGCCAGCTATCTTTAAAAATGTTAAGATCACTAAAAAAAGTCGAATGAGTTCCTTATCAACAGAGCTAGAAACATGGCGAATAAGTGAGATAGGTGATTCTGAATTTGATACTGATGCAGGAAAATTTTTTTTTTCAAGAATATGAAGAAATTTCATGGATATGTAGACCCTTTGCAATTTTTTAAAATGACATTAAAAGAGTATTTTACGTAGAGAAACATTAGTGGTTGCTGTTCCCCCACTTGTATTTATGGGTGTTAGTTCAACCACTTTGCTAGTTGAAAAGCTATATTATCAGAGTAAAAGTGTATTTGTAAACTGTATGGAACTAAAAATTAAGAATAAAACCATTTTCATGCAAAAAGTTACAGATTTCAAAATTTTGTAATTATGCTAATTATAGAAGATGTTGACTCTGTGAAGCCAGGTGATAAATTTGTAGGAAATCGATGATACTTTTGAAGAATTTTTTAAGTTTCAACTTATTTCAAAGTGGTAGTATAAAAGCATTTTAAATTTACTTGAAAAAAGAATCATAAACTAAATTGAAAGGAAATAAGTGGAAGGAAAGATTCATAATAAATAGATAAATCAGTACTGTTCAGAAAACATAAATATGTAATGAAAGAAAAATAAGTATCCCAAAAGTTTCTTCTAGAAACCTTTAATAAGATTGATGCAGAAGGGGCTGGGGAGATAGCTCTGTGGCACAAGTGCCTGCCTGGCAAGTGCAAGATTGTGAGTTCAAACCCCGGTCCTGCCCACCAAAAAAAAAAAAAAAAAAATTGATGAAGAATAAACAGAAGATTGAAAATCAAGTAATACCACACAAATTGAGGCAATTTCTGTTGTCAACAAAAAATGAGCTAGGAGAGCTGCTTGGATCCTCTCCCACTGTTTGAATCTGGGATCCGGGTGAACCTCACAGGAGATCCAGACACCAGAACACAAGCCACACAGTGAGCCTCTTAGCCAAGATGCACAGGATAGACAGGTGTGACTGGTGGCATTAAAACTCCTAAAGCAACGGCAACAACATGAGCCAACAGGTGGTAAGTTAGGTGATGTGACTGGGGACAGTGATGTGCCTGGGGACAAAGACGCATGAAAGAGAAGCAGGCAGGTAGGCCTGCCCCATTTTACTTTTTTTCTTTTCTTTTTCTTTATGTTTTTTTGAATGCCTGGGGACAATTCCAGCCACAGAACACAAATCCCATCCCCAAACTGAGACACCAAGTTCAGTTCAATCCATGCTTGCTCTTTCATTCTTTTTCTTTTGCTGCCTTCTCTACTTTCCCAAAGTTTGTATTATCATTCTTTTTGCTCCGAACTTGCTTCCATACTCTTTCAATTTATTTCTGTTTTATTCACTATTCTTAAATTTTCCCACCACAGGATAAAACCATTATGCCCAGGGGAAGCACACTGCACACAAGTTCCCAATTTACAATCAGTTCTGTTACTTGAATGTAGGTTTTGTTCTTATGGTTTAAGGTACAAAATTAACAGTTACCAATGTGTCAGCTTTTAAACTTTGCTTGATGCTATTGTTATTTCTAGTTATACTACTAAGGCAGGCTATCATGTCTGTTTTAATAAGTAGTTCTCACTTCTGTAAGGTTACTGGGAAGTTCAGGAGTAATAAGCTCAACATAACCCAGCACCAAATGACTAGGGATTCAATTAAACAGATACCAACATGTAACTGTTAATTAACATAGGAGGAGGGATACTGGGGTAGGCACAAACCAAGAACTTCAGACATCTGGAGGACATCCTTGAAGAATAGT
>PVKN010017173.1:0-17472 GCA_004027915.1 Capromys pilorides | reverse complement strand
AAAAGAGAAATAACAGGAAACAGAGAGATGGACATTTTTCACATAGGAAGGAGACCAAGAGATGGAAAGACAGGGAAGGAGGAGAAGGGAAAAGCATATTAAATAATTAAAATATACTGTGCACATACATCAATTGCTCATGATATATTTAATCATTAGGCACTGCAATCATGTACTTATGCAGTTGAAAAGATCCCCAAAACTTTATTAAAATTCCAATTTCTGGAGGTTGCACAGTGTATTCTTTTATCTGCTAAAAGCTGCTTGTGTATCTTGGCAACTGTGAATAAAGTATCTATGCATGTCTAGGTGTAACCTAGGCTTAGGCCTATGTTTTTAGCTCTCTTGCGAAATATCAAGAAATGTGATCACTGGAAGAACCACCAAGCTTTCCTCCAAAGTGGTTGTACCGTTTGATACTCCCATCAATGTTGCGTGATAAATCCATTTGCTCCACATCCCCCTCAGCTTTTGGTGTTATTAGTGTTCTGGACTTTGACCTTTTTAATCTACATGTAGCAGTACCTCATTGTCATTTTATATTTTCCCAATGACATATGTCATTATCCCTTTTGTACTGCCACAACAGAATCTCAATTTCAGGGTAATTTATGATAAACAGAGACTCATTTTTTCCGATTGTGGAGGCTGAGAAGTGTAAGATGAAGTGGTTGTGTCTTGGGAAGGACTTTTTCCTTTGTAATAGCAGCATAAATCGTATCATGTGGTGAGAGAGTGCAAGAGACCACCAACTTGATTTCATACCAAACACATTCTCAAGACAACATACAACTCCTGTGATCACAAGATTAACCCATACGTGACCTAATGATTAGGTGACCTGCTGAAAGATCCACCTTCTCAACAGTGTTGCATAGGGTCAACCTTGGGCTCCACATGCAAATCCTGTTTCCCTTGTTAATGTGAGACACGTTTTTATATGTTAATTTGTCAACTTATGCATCTTTCTTGAAGTGTCTTTTAGAGGTTTGGGCACAGAGTGATTACTGCTCTGTTTGAGGTAATGCAACTGTTTTCTATTTATTACCCTTATTGCATCAAGTTTTGCATTCTTTTTAAAGGTTTCACATTCCACTTTCTCATATATTAGATTGTTAGCTATACTCGTTTTCTACTTTTTAAAAGTGGTTACTCTAAACTTCACTATAAGCATTTGTATCCCAGGTCACTTCCACTTGTAGGAAAGACTATTCTACTTCACAGTAGTGTCAGTATCTTGCAGCACTAAAATACAGCACTCCAAGTTCTTCTTCCTGGTCCCTTGTACCTTCCTGCCATTCATTGCACATCTACATGAGCGCATATAAAATGGAAAACATCACTGCCCTTATTATTTTGCAAAGATTGTTTGTTGTTGTTGTTAGAACTGTTAGTAAAAAAAATGAACATTTTAATTTTTTTTTCTATTGCTATTCTTCCTGACTGAGTAGATCTGAGGTGTTGCCCTTGGTTATTTTTCTCTTTAAATTTTTTAATAGTTTTAAATTTCTGAATATCTTTTTCTTTTATACATTTGCATTAAGAACCATTCAGATAGCTCTAAGAGCTCTCTGCAGAAAGTTTTGTGGACGAATGGGGAAAAATCTGTAAATATGGAATGAAACAAAATGCTTTGTTTCCCTTCTAGTCTAATTCTGTTTCCTATGATTTCAACGTCTTTGTTTCCATGTTAGAGAGACAGTTGGAGATAGAGAAGGAGAATAAAAAATAGAGATCTGAAACATGTATTTTTTTTATGTCTAAACATCATTTATTGTCAAATGTAGCACCCACCCACTCATCTATCCATCCACAGATAGAAACAGCAGACTAGCCAGCCATAACCTAGACTAGTAGTGACAAACCTATGTGTTGTTTTAAGATAAAAGATGTTTATGTATGATTTCTCTTTTTCTAAACTAAAACCTCAATATTCAGGTTTAATTTCAGTCTTGGCATTTGGGGACTCATAAATGAGTTTTCAGTTAGTTTGGCCACTCTCTCTAGACTAAAAGCAAAAGATAAGATGCTCTGGGAATGCACCTCACCTCGTCATTGTTCACAGAGAACACTGGCCTGAAAAGACCCTGCCTGCATAGCACACAGGTAAAAATGCCTCAGGAAGGAGGTGAGAAAAGATAAGCTTGTAGGCTGCTAACATGCCTATAGTTTAGCCATTATTTTATTCACTGATAAAACACCATGTTGGCCCAGGCTGAAGCCTTAGGAAGTAATGTTGAGAAATAGCAGCAGCAGCAGGAAAGGTAAGGGAAAATTAATCTCAGCTGAGTGCTGCTCTAGGAATTCTAGTAAGAATTATCTACTGTGTCAATGAAGTTTCCTCTCCCAGAGCCACCAGACATGGGGAGTGAGTGGGACTATCAGGTGCCTGGGTAGGGACCTCTGTGCTTCTAAAATGTGGCAGATTTATGCAGCATGTGGAAGCCCAAGCCAGCTTTGCAAGATGGAATCAGTTGAGTAGCAGGGATATTTATTGGGCTCTAAGTGTTTTTTGTTTTTCCCCCTAGTTTTATCAATACTTTTTTGTTATATAGCAAGCCAGGCTTGACAAATAAGCTGCCCTGGCCACTGAGGGCTGTCACACATTAACAGCCTGGTTCAGTATTAGGAGTTTGGAACAGAACCATGACGATGGAAAGAAAGGATTCTCCTATGCATGGTGGGGGCTCAAGAAATCTTTGCTGGGGACAGAAAAGAACATTGGAAGGAGAAATGGATGGGTGATATTACATTTAGATAGCAAATGATCTTTAGATATAAAAAGCATGTTTCAGGTTGTGAAAGTGGTATTATCTTGCATAATAAACATCTGAACATATCTGGGCCAGCACAAGGTCACATTTTAAGTTCTAGAAGACTTGTCACAGACCACCAAGAAGCTGAAAGGAAGTGGTAAAGAGCCTGTTCCCTAAGTCAGAATTGCGACTTTCCACCAAGTTTGATTGGGCTGCCTCAAAGAGGCAAGGCTGAAGGAACAATGCAGACATGGAGAGCTCTTGCCACTGTGACCAGGGCTGTGTCCCCAAGTGACCTCAGCACTTTGGCTTCATTTTTGGAGGGCTTGGGGTAAATGTGAACTGCTACTTGTTTTAGTATAGGAACCAACAACCCAGGTCTAAGCTATAGAGAATGCTGCAGGTGAGGTATGGCTGAGGATTTCAAAACCTCCTGGCTTGGTACTGTTCTACCCAAGGTCTCCTCTGTGACAGTAGATCCTCTTGCTGAGAACTAGATGGTGCCAATCTTAAAATGTTCTTTTTATGTCATTGTGTGTGTGTGTGTGTGTGTGTGTGTGTGTGTGCTGGGGATGGAAGCTCAGGTCCCATCCCCATTTCATCTTTTGATGATCCACCAAGTGGTAGAAGTGGTAGATATGATTATGCACTTCTGCTTTTGAGAAAATTTAAGTTCAGAGAAGTTATAAAATTGCCCACCTAAACTTTCTTAAGTCAGAAATTCTCCAACCACCACTTTTTGATCCTGCCACTCACCCTTTCATTTTCTCTGTCTGAAGACAAAGGACGGGTGACATGCAGTTGAATTCAGGAATGCTTTGCTCAAATCAGAAATAGATAGTACCTTCCAGGCCACCCCATCCAGGCTCCTCGATGTGCGCACAGTTGTAATGCAAACCAGTGTGGCCAAAGCATGGCATCAAAACACACAGGCTGCCTTGCTAAGCCTGGGGCTGTTGGGGCAGCAGCAGAATGTGGCATGTGGTATATAGGTTGCATTCTCCAGAAAAGAACAAGTGTGGTTTCAGCTGTTCAACAATGAGACAGGACATTACAGGTGGCAACACAAAATCTCAGGAGACAAGGTGCATGGAAGTGGCCTATGGCCTAGCTCAGCAGGAGCTCTGGGTAAGGAGGGGAACTGGGAAGCCATCCAGGCCACAATCCCTGCCTTGGGCCCCTGGAGGTATGACCCAGCCAATGACTAACTATGGGGCTGCAGTGTGGGCTCTCTTCTGACATGAGTTCTGCCTGATCAGTTCTCTGAGCTCACCTGGGACTGCGTGCAGTTTAGCTGACATCCCAAGAAAGACAGAAAACAGAGACCTTTGCCCAAAGCCCGAAAGTATTCCAGACTGGGTGTAACAAAAAAAAACAAAAGGGGATACTGTGAAAAGTGCCTCCAGCTTGCAAAAACAGGCACTTTCACCTGGCCTGTCTCTGCTGCAGCCCTGTGTGCCCTGGGAAGGGATGGAGACAACCTTCATTAGCGCACTTAAAGGCAGAACTAGGTTGGCAGCTTTGAAAGTTTTTTTTTTTTTTTTCTTTATAAATACCATGGAGAGAATGATAAAAACCTGGGTGGAATTCTAGAGTCCTGGGAAGCGGACAGTCATGTTGCCAGCTGCTGATTTAGGCATTTACTCTTTCTCCTCCCTTAGTGCCTGTGGACTCCTAGGTAATCAGCCCAGATGGAACATCCTGGGATGAAATATTAGTGAGCTCTGTTGCATTTAGTCCCGGTTTAAGTAGATCTGTCCAGTAGAAATAAAAGGAAGAAAAGGGTGGTGATGGGTGGAAGGGGCACAACTTGGGCACGGTGTGGTATTTGGACAGGGTGGACAGCTCTAAGGTCCTGTGACTCTACTGAGAAGTATCCTGGATTCTCCTGCTAGATGCACACTCTGCTGACCTGTATGCTATCTGTGGACATCTGGGCTCTCAAGCAGGTTACATGCAGAGAGAAGATATCTACTTTCCTTATTACCACTCCAGCTATGATGACCAGCCAGAGGGGTGAATGTGGTAGCTCAGGGGCAGAGAAAATCATAGCAAAATTGTTCCCAATAGGTCACACATCAAACTTTCTATTGAAGACTCAGAATGAAAAGAAAGGAAGTAAAACACAAAAAAGAAAATGTGAAAACTAAGAAGCCATGCTTATGTACTTTAAACACTTCTTTTGCTTTTTAGGTTCGTTTTGTGATAGGAAGCAATCAAAGTCTGTCCAGGCAGTGTCTTGGGTGATCCCTATGGCACTTGTGGTTGTGAAGGAAATATAAAACTCTACCTTAGATGCTCATGAATATCATCAGCTTGCAATTTGCAGAACCAAAAGTGCTTGTTATAAAATATGGCGAAGTTTTTAAATGTAATATGAATATGGTAGATTGTGTAAAATAAATATAGTGAGAGAGATTATATCTCAAGTCCCAGAGTCTCAGAGCTTCAAATCAATACTCCACTGATAAGGACAGGTTCCCAATTGATGTATCAGTGCAGCCAGGCAAGACATAAAAAAGCCCTCAGGGAAAAAGCAGGTGTGACACTAAATTTTCTTCTCTGTCCAGGAACAGTGTAGACTCTGAATTGAATTTCTGTAACTGTAAATTCTATACTTAACTATGTTGCTCAGAAATTGCACTGAAAAGCAGTCCTGTAGCCTGGTGATCACAGCATTTCTTAAGGTTACTTTGCAGACTTCATCCCCTGCCCTAGAGGGTCAGATGAGCTGACCCAGTGCAGTTTACATTTGTGTCTTCAGGAATCAGTCACACTGGACTTCTTAGTAGGAAGGAACTGTAACTTTCAAGTCATTGGCCATACCATACCTGCCCAGAGAGGTCTGTCTTCAGATCTGCTGGAATGACAGCTGTGTAGCCATAACTCTGGCTCAAGGGCAGGCTTTTCAAGGGAAAGGCTAAATTCAGAGTAGAGGTGTGAAGAGACAAGGTCCTGGGAAGTGGTGACCAGGACTACATTTAGAGAAAATGAGTTCTGATGCACAAATGAAGAAGCAGACACATGGAGAAGACTTCTGTGCTAAGCTGTGGTCTCTAAGCTGAGGCAATGTATTTTGACCTAGTTTATATAGCCCTCTTCTGGGTGAAGCAGTGCAAGATAATTCCATAAGAGACAAAAGTGGGAAACACAGAGTTTAATCCAATTGGCCTAGCCATGGAACACTACCAAGTCAGGAAATGTCAGCATTCTTTCTTTGTCTTAGTTTAAATACCCTACAATTGGCTGTTACCCTGGTGTGTCAGGGACTGATCATGGGAATTTATAATGACATAGGGTATAACACACTTTTTGCAATTAATTTTGTTTACTCTCTTTCATATCTTAATAAGGCTGGGAAAGGAGTGAGGCAGTCCAGGTGTCTTATCTCTAAGATACATCAGAGGCTAAATTGGAGCTACTTTCACCAAAATAAACACATTGGGAGCTTATATCCCCTACGATAAAATTAACACATTGAGAGCTGCCATTCCCTACATGGGCATTAATGCTGTCTACTTCTGCTCTGCTATCAGGAGGATGAGGAACCATCTACCACCGCCCATGTCCCACTTTGTCTTTAGTTTCCTTTCTTCACATTGGTATGGCCATGATCACACGATCACACATATGAACTGGACAGCCAGCTGCTATCCTTCAAAATGCTCAAAAAGACAGAGCCCCAAAGAAGAGAAAACTGCTTTGAAAGAATAAAGGTTTTCTGGGCTGGGAACTCCAATGTCCATCAAAGGGCCTCTGGAAGGAAGAGTGACAGCATCAAATAAACCAAGACCTGTGCCATGTCATAGTTTATTTTTAGTTTACAGAAAAGAGTAAACCAAGTTTTCCTTACCAAATAATAAGTGAATAACAATGGCTATTACCCTCTAAATTATTATACTCAAAATAGTTACTCAGTGCAAGAAATAAATCAAACAGTTTCTTCCAAGTAGAAACAAACAGATAATCACACAAGCTTTTTTTCAGCAACTAAGATAAACTATTAGCAGAAACGAAACGTAGGTGTAGGCAAAGACTTTTCCAAGCCTCTGCAATGCAAAGGAAACCACTAACAGAGTGAAGACACGGTCTACAAGATAAGAAAGAAATTTACCAGCTGTTCTTCAGATAAAAAACTAGCATTTAGAATATATAAAGAACTCAAAAAGAATTAGATATCCCCCAAATATAAGACCCTATCAAAAAATGAGCAAATGAAGTTAGTAATTCACTCTTCAGAACGAAAAGTACAAATGACCAAGGGACATATGCAAAAATGTTTAATGTCACTGACTATTAAAGAAATGCAAATTAAGACAACAATGAGACTCAATCTCAAAGAACATGACCACTATAGAGTAAAGAATAAGGTAATTGAATAAGTAAAATGCTGGTGAGTATGTGGGACTCCGCAATGTTGGTAAGAAGGTAGATTCATCCAACCAATCTGGAAAACAGTGTGTGGAGTCCTTGAAAAACTAAAAGTAGAAATTTTACCTGAGCTAGTTCTTCCCCTTCTTAGTATCTTCCTCACAAAATTAAAATCATTATGCATACCCACATTTGTAGCAGCATGATTTATAATAGTATGTGGTTTCTTGCTCCCCAAAACATTCTCACCTTCTTTAGCTTTCTTTCTCCAAGTCCGTAAGTTTAAGCATATTCCTCTGGGAAGAAGGATGGCTCTCTACCACTTGTAGAAGGTATTCTAACTAGAATAACCCCTCATGAAATGTGATACTATATGTGTTTCTTCACTATGTGCCCCGTCTTCCTGTCGATATTCAGCATGGAGGCTTGTAGTACTGCACAGTGCTAAGTATCAGTGTGCTGTTCTAGAGTTAAGACATACATTTTGGATTTGGAGTCAGCACAGAACCTATTGCCACAAGTGCCCATGCAGCCTATTTGGCTCTTTTGCACCCATGGATATGAGGGCTGTTTCCTCTTGATTTAATCCTAGCCTATGGATGGAGCTTATAAGGCTTATGGCCCTGTTACAGTACATTGTTATGTGCCATTGTTAGTGGATCAATGGGTTTTATTAAATCATATTCATGTCTCAGTCCAAACATTTCCAGTAATTTTTTTTAAATCATTTGATCTCTTGTAAGTCAAATGGCATATAACTAATTCCAAGAGAACTTATATTTATTGAAAGCGGGTATGCTGCATAATTAAATGAAAATACAAGAGAAAGAAAAGAAGTAAAAACACTTTGCCTTCCACAGATGGAAGCTCTCAGTTGTCCTATCCTCAGTGGAGTGCAGATCTGGGGCAGTAAACACATAAATAGGTGCCTTTATCCAGTAGCAACATGAGAGTAAATCCATCATGCTCTTCCTTAAGATGCCGACAAGAAGAATCCAGCCAGATTGTAATTATAGATGTCATATCTCAGAGGACCTCTCAACCTTGAGAAACATCCAAGCTAAAAAAGTGACATAAATAAAAATGCGTGGCCCCCTTCCTCCCAAACTAGTAGGTTTGCAACCACTGAGGACACTTCTTGTCATAAGCACACATTTTACTTGGAAATGTTTATGAGGCTTGGACTTTTTGGCATGGTGTGGAGATATGACAAAACTCCACTAGAGCTTTAAAAACACACCCCACCCTCTGTGGAAAACCTGTACTGCTTGAAAGGAAGCAGCACATTCACAGAAGGATTTCAAGGACACTGTTAAGGGATGCTATCAGGAGGAAAGGTCAGTGTCAGGCCAATTGCAGAGGTGGTGGAGCGTATATCTGGGCATAGGGGCTGTGCTCCTGAAGGGCTCCTCTGTGGGTGAAATGTGCTGCAGCCCTGGTGGCACTTCAGCCTGCTCTGTGCTTTCCCTGCTGGATCTCACCTGTCCTCTGTCCCCCTAACTGACAATGAGAGGGAAGCTGGATTTAGGGTTGTCTTTCTGCTTTTTGTATTTTTAAATTAAGAGACTCATTTATAAAAAATTCTGGTTTTCAAAAATAGTGAGTGTAATATACAGAGAGTATCCAAATACCCGCTTACAGCAATTTCTTCTTGCTGTTACTAACATCTTGCATATTTATTATTGGTACCTTTGCTACAATCAGTGCACCTAGTAGGACACATCAGTCTCACCTAAAGATGACAGCTAACACCAGGGATCACTGTGTTATGCCTTTCACAGGTTTTGGTAAATGTGTACCATGCATCTGCCATTACAGTACTGTGCAAAGTATTTGAACCCCCCAAAAAATCCTAGATATGCAACTTACTCAGCCCTCTATCTGTCTTTTCCCTGGTAACCACTGGTCTTTTTTGTTACTGCATGACTGTGTTTCCCAGAATGCCAGATGCGAATCATACATTGTTCAGCCTTCGGTCATTCCGCTTAGTCATGTGCATCCAAGTTTCTCTTGCCTTTCCATGGCTCCAAAACTAATTTCTATTTTTGCTGAAAAATATTCCATTTCATGGGTCCCCTGCAGCCTACACAGCTCACCTATTCAAGAATATCTTAGTTCTAATGGCATCATTTCTTAATTCTTAGATTGTGTTAGAATTATTGAAACAGAGAGCAGCTAAGTGAGGAAAAGTAAAATGTTTGCAGATCACAGTCTTTCTTTTTCATAAAAAAAATCAAGATTTATTTTTCTTAGTATAGAAGAAATACAAATTTGAACCATATGAAAGTTCTAGCATTTGACCATTTTTTACTTATAAAAATAGCAATTTTACCTGACTCACCAAAACCTATGCTACAATAGCTGGCTTGAATATAGAAATATAGGAAATTCAAAGTGAAACATAGGACTTTTTTTTATTTTTTATTACTTTAATAAGAAATAACCATATGCCAGTTTCAAAACACATTAGTAGTACATTTGCAATAATTGATACAATGCATATTATTACTCTTGTAGTAGTTATACAGAGCACAGGGTGTAGATGCGATAAATTTTCTAATCAATATTGGTTAAAAAATATCTTTTCTTCAAAATAAGAAAGTTGTTGTATACATAGTACAATGTTCCATAACTGCAGTGGGTTACTGGTGAAACTGGCAATGTTGGAAGCTGTTGATTTAAGCCTTTTACAGCCCAGCATACTAACCTGGCTTTATGTTTTATGCCTCATAGTGAAACTATTCTGCTGGGTGGTTAAGGGCAAGTTAAAGCAAGACCTGTATAACAAAACATGTAACTTTTGAATCTTCCAAGGTCAGACAAATCCCTTCATGATTAACTTTGAAACCATGTAGAGTACTTTGTACAGCTGTTGACAGTGTCAGTCATCTGGAGGAGTCACGGCCATTGCTTGACCAGTTTGCTCTCTGTGAAGCATGACAGAATGTTCTCTCTCTAGGTGACTCCCGTTAGGCACACTATACACCTTCAGTCCCTTTCCTCTGTGGCCCTATAATCTCCTTGAACAGAAAATTTGGGACACCATTCAGTTATAGGATGTTACAGCACAGGATCTCTTGTGTGCTGAGTCCTCACTGACCTTGAACGGCTAGGGCCAAATATTGGATGTCCTTGAAGCTCTTCTTTTTCTCTAATTTTAAGTCTGTAAACTTATATTCTTAATCCTCCAGAAGAAAAGCTTAGTGATACTATTACTCTATAACATAGGTACTTAAGCGTAACATCACTGTCTTTCTGAATATCAAACATCTTAGACTTAACTTGGAATTGGTATTTTCCATAAATCATTAATATGTTAATAAATCTCTATAGAATGTGATAAAAGCAGTTACACATTTTTACTCAGACATTTAGAAATCTAAGGATGTACAAAATTGTAGCCTGTCAATCCTATGGGATTTTGCCTAGTCTCTTACTCTCATTTAATACCATTTCTTGTTTTCTTGTAAACCAACCATTTGCTTGAGAGAGTATAGCAGTAACTGAAATTGCATTAAAAGCAGCACACATCTAAAAGACCAGAATGACAGATATTCCAAGCATAGTTTTAGTGTTGCACATTGTTATTATCAATGTGAAAAACCTTTTGAAGGTTCCTAGGACCATTATCTAATTTATCTTGTGCATATAAGTGCATGATTTTGCTCCTGCTATGTTTCCTCTCTTTTCTGCTTCCAGTCACTTCATTGTTTAACTCATAAGTCTTTGACTTCCATTCAGCTGTGTTATGCCTTTCCATTTTTATTTCTTCTTTTGAGTTCTTACACTAGAGAGACTATACAATATTTATATATGTAGGTCTGGTTTATTTCACTTATGAGTATATGTTCAATATACATCCATTTATATATGAAATCTTCTAGTTTATCATTCTTTATAGCCATGTAATATTCCACTGTATAAAAATATCACAACTTTTTGAACCATTCTTCAGATGATGGGAATTCTGGTTGTTTACAAGATTTGGCTATTACTAATTGGGCTACTATAAACATAGGTGCACAGATATCACTATGATATGATGGTTTCAGTTCTCCTGGGAAAATTCCCAATAGGGGAACAGCTGGATTGAATGGGATTTCCAGTTCTAGTTTTTCTAAGGAGCCTCCACACAGCTTTCCATAACGGTTGCACCAGTCTGCATTTCCACCAGCAGTGAAGAATTGTTCCTTTTTCCCCACAGCCTCTCCAACATTTGTTGTTGGTTGATTTCTTTATGATAGCCATTCTTTCTGGTTTCAGATGGTATCTTAGTGGTATTTTGATTTGCATTTCATGAGTGGTTAGCGATGTGGAGATTTCTTCATGTATTTATAGGCTTGTTGAATTTCTTTTTCTGAGAAGTGTGTGTTCAACTCAGATGCCCATTTCTGAATTGTGTCTTTGAATTTTGGGACCCTAATGGTTTTTAGTTCTTTATACATTCTAGATTGAAGACCTTTGTCTGAATACTTATTAGTTAAAATCTTTTCAAAGTTTGTGGGTTGTCTTTTAACTCTGTTAGTAATTTCTTTTGATGTGTTAAAACCTTCTTAGCTGGAGGAGGTCCCATTTGCTGACTCTTTCAAATGTTAAATGTGCATTTTAATTTTTGTCCATGAACTCTTTGCCTACCTCGATGTCTTCAAGATTTTCTCCAATTTTCTCCTCTAGGAGATTTAGGGTTTCTCTTTTAATATTTAGATATTTAGTCCATTTTTATTTTAGTTTAGTGCATGGTGATAGACTTGGGTCAAGTTTTAGTTTCAGCATGTGGAGACATTTGTTAAAGAGGCTGTCTTTCTTCCAGTAAACATGTTTGGCCCCTTTTCTGAACATAAGGTAGCTGAGCGTGTTTGTATTTTCTTCTGCATCTTCTAATATATTCCACTGATCCTCAGGTCTATTTTTTTTTACAATAACGTGCTGATTTTATCACTGTAGCTTTGTAGTATAACTTTAAGTCAGGAATTGTAATGCCTCCTGCCTTACTTTTGCTGCCCAGAATTGTCTTTGCAATTCTGGGTCTTTTTTGGTTCCAAATAAATTTTAGGATTGATTTCTCCATGTCTGTGAGGTACGTTGATGGTATTTTGATAGGGACTGCATTAAATCTGTATAACAATTTAGGGAGTATGGCCATCTTCACAATGTTTGTTCTTCCTATCCAGGAGCAGGGAATATCTTTCCATTTTCTGAACTCTTCTAGGATCTCTTTTTTCAGAGTACTGTAGTTTTCATTTAAAAGATTTTTTACTTCCTTAGCCAGGTTAATTCCTAAGTATTTCATTTTCTTTAGTGCTGTCATAAAAGGTATTGTTTTATAATTTCTCTCTCAGTGTGTTTGTTATATATATAGAGGAATGCTATTGACTTTTGTGTGTTGACTTTGTAACCTGCTATGCTGTCGAATTTTTGTATTAATTCTAGTAGCTTTTTGGTGGAGTTTTTTGGGTCTTCCAAGTAGATTACCATGTCATCTGCAAATAGTGATAGTTTTACTTCTTCTTTGCCTATTCGTATTCCTTTTATTTCTCTCTCTTGACTAATACTGTAGCTAATGATTCCAGAACTATATTGAATAGGAGTGGCAATTTCTTTACGTGTACACCCAGAGAAGATATCAAGGGACCAGAGGCAGTGTGCCGACCCTGGAGTATACAGCTGGAAACCCCTTATTAGACTTCTCTGATGTCACCTCAGCATGGTGTGACAGGTTTTCACCACCCCAAAACCACTGAGCTTGGGCCCAGGAGAAGCTCAGAGAGAAATCTTGCAGACCAAATCAGTGACTGGAGGCGCAGGCCCAACAGCAAAACAAGGAAGTCTCCTGTGCTTGATCACATAGGTCAAAGGGAATGCAGAAAAAATCTTAATCAAAAAGCATGTCAGTCATGTATGTTTTATAAAAGTAGCACACAATTTTTTCCAATTTCCTGCCTAAAATTAATGAAATGGGCATCAGTCTCATGGCAGCCCTGAAACATTTGGTTTCCAGAGTTATTTTTGTGCTTTTGTTTGTCAAGAACACTTTTGTTGGAAATCACAGCCTACATCTCCTTCTCTTTCTTCCCCAACTCCTCCTTCCACCCCTAACACCCCCAAACCACACCCATGCTGCCACCACCACAGCTCAAGATTCACATTCACAGTGCTGTTTCACCAGGTCAGCTGCATATTTTCCTGACCACCCATAGAGGTCACATTTTCTAGCTTCTTTAACAGTAAAACAAAAAACACAGGGCTGAGCTCCAATCAGTGACTCAGTGGAGTAGGGCAGACACACAGCTGCATGGTACTTTGAGGCCTGGCCCTTCAAAGCCTATATTCCATCTACCCCATAGTGCCAGCAGGGTTTCGGTAGGCAGGGCAATGGCAGGAGCACAGATGATAGCTCCTCTGCCAACTTGAGTTCTGAACAATTTCATCACAAAACACTCCACTTGCCTACATGGGTTGTAATATGGACAAAAAATAAAGTTGCATTTCTAAGATGCTTAGGCTAGTATAGCCTGTTTAACTAACAGAAATTGAGTGATCCCTATTATACATATTGAGCTGTATGATACTGGCATAGCCCATGATGTATGAGGAGGACACAGATATAATAGGTACAGAATGCAGAGTTCAGTGACAAAATACTGGCAGAACTCTTGTCACAATCTGTGTAAAGCATACTACCTGACTTGAGCTTAATGCTATGGTTTGTATCTAGATGTCACTCCAAATTTTCAGGCACTCCTAGGTGCAGCTTTGGGGAGGTGACTGGACCATGGGACTGTGACACTCATCAGTGGCATAGTCCACTGATTAGAGTCCAGTGATTAGAGTTAAACTGGCTGTCTGGAGCTGAAGCCTGGGAAAGAAGTAGAGTCAGTGGGGTGTGGTCTGGAAGAAGCTATCTCCCTCTCTTCTCCCTAGCTCTCTCCCTGCATGCGTGCTTGCCATGGTCTGTGTCTTTCCCGCAATGTCCCTCTGTAGTACCTCCCTGCCTTGGATCTTGGAAACTATGGGTTGAGAATTCTATAAACTATGTGCCAAAACAAACTCTTCCTCCCTGAAATTGTGTCAGATATTATGTTTCAGCAATGGGATAGCTAACTAGGAAATTTATATTTTAGAAAACTGGATGATTTTATTCTAGGAAGTGGGCACTCTTTAGGAGAAATCGAAAAAGAAGAACTAAATTCTTGAATGCATATCATTATTGTTTTATCATCATCTCCATAATAAAAAATCTTAGAATGTAAATGATATATTAGAAGAAAAAAATGGAGAAATCCAGAAATTTGGAGCTAGAAATCTGGAAGTCTTTTGAAAACTACTTCTACACAGCACATGTGAGAAGTAGTATTTAGAAGATATGGTATGCTGTGGACCCAGGAAGAACTCAGTTAAACACTGTCTTAGGCATTTAGCAAAAACTAGGTTATGGTGTGGCCTATCCTTTAAAAAAAAGCTATCTTTTAAAATTAATGGGGAAATAAGGTTGTCCCATGACAAAGACTGCCATTGGAAACCTATGAATACCAAGCCAGCAACTCAAAACAGTCTCAAGCATATTCTAAAAGAGACAAGGAAGACAACAATGCTGAAGAGTATATAAAATGAATATGCCAGACGGAATGAAGTTAATCAAAAGAAGAAGAAAGGGGAATCAGCAAGAAACAACTAGTTCAATGACAGGACTAAATCAATATTTCAATAATAACTTACTGAATGTTGTCTCAAATTCCAAAGCAGAAAACACAGATTTGCAGAATGGATAAAACAACAAAATCCAATAATATGCTGTGCATATTTAATGGAAAAAAAATTCGCAGACTAAAAATCAAAACCATGTGAAACACTCTTATATACAATAAGAACTAGAAAACAAAGGAGTAGCTATTCTATTTTCAGACAAATGGGACATCAAACTAAAGCTGATCAGAATACATAAGCAACTGCACATTGGTTAAGGAAACAACTCAACAGGAAGAGGTAGGAATTACACACATATATGCAGTGAACACCAGTACACTCAAATATATAAAACAAATAAGATTGAATGTAAAAATCAAATAGGCATCAACAAAAGTACTATTTTGGGGAATGCAATACCCCACTATCACAAATAGATCAGCCAAACAAACAAAAAATGAACTAAATATCAGAGTTGAGCTACACTGTCAAACAAAATGGACTGAATAGGTATCTACAGACTATTCAACAAAACAATAGAACATACGATCTTCTAACACACGTGAAACTTTTTCCAAAATAGACTACATACTATACTATCCTAAAAAGTGCTAGCAAATAAATACAAATGAACTAATATTGTCCTAGGCATATGATGAAATCTTAGTGCAATGAAACTAGAATTTACTGGCAAAAGAAATTGTAGAAACACCTGATAATTCAACAATATGCTCTTGAATAACAGTGGTACAAAGGATAAATTCAGGAGAAATTTAGACAATTACCACATTATAATTCCAGTACAAATGTCACAACCTATGAAATTCAATAAAAACAGCTCAAAGGGAGAGGTAGATATCTGTTAGTTTCTGTATCAGAAAAGCAGTGAGCCCAGATACATAAAATAATTACATACTCAAGATCCTACAAATATAAGCTCAACCCAAATCCAAAGCTAGTACAGAATGGATATTATAAAAATTGGAGCAGAAATTAAATTGTGACTTAAAAGACAATACGAAGAATCAATGAATCAAAGAAAATAATGAAAGACTTAACAAAGTAGACAAACATTTAACCAATCTTAGCAAATACAGAAAAGAACCAAATAAATTCAATAGGAATAGAAAAGATAAAAACAAAATGCAAACCACTGAAATTTAGATTATGCGTTAACTACCTTGCAAACCTGTAGTCCAATATGTTAGAGAATCTAGAAGAAATGACCATACTCTGAGTTACAAATAAATTAAAAACACTGAATCAAAAAGATATAAAGACACTGAATAATGTAATAAGAGGCAATTAAATTGAAGTAGTAATAAAAAAGTACAAACTAAGAAATACCCAAGACCCAATGGACTCAACACTGAAATATAAAAGAATTTAGGAAAAAATCTAATGCAAATAAATAAGTGTAATACATCACAAAAACAGAAGCAAGGACAAAATCACTTGACTATTTAAAGAGTTGCAAAAAGCACTTTTGACAACATCCATCATCCATTTTTACAAAGAAAATAGGTTTGGAAGGATCTTACATCAATCTGATAAAAGCCACTTTTTTGCACACCTACTGGCAACACCATTTTAAATGGGGAAAATCTGAAAAATTTCCCTCTAAATCAAGAAAAAGATAGGGACGGCCACTATCACTACTCCTGTTCAATATAGTACTTCAAACATTAGCTACAGCAACAAGTCAAGAAAAAGAAATGAAATTGATACATAAGGAAGAAGTTAAATTATCATTATTTGCACATGACATTTCTTTACATAGAAGACACTGAACATTGTACCAAAAACTCCTAGGACTAATTAATAAATTCAGTAATGCAGCTGGATACAAGCTCAACACATAAAAGTCAATCATGTTCCTGTATACCAATAATGAACTAATTGAGAAGGAAATTTGAAACACACAACTCAAATAGCATCAAAAAAAAAAATATTTAGGAATTAACCTAACCAAAAATGTAAAAGGCACTTACCAAGAAAATTACATACTCTGAAAAAGGAGATCAAATAGGAAATCAGAAATTGGAAAGATGTCCCATGTCCCTGGATAAACAGAACTAGACCCTAGTCTCAAAACTGACATACAGATCTAATACAATTCTAAATAAAATACCAGTACTATTACATAAATACAGAAAACAATTCTACAATTCATGTGGAACCCGAAGAGACCCAGAAAAACTAAAGCAAGTCCTAGCCACAGACAAAAGCAGAAAGCATCAAAGTCCCAGACATGAAGTTATATTACAAGCTCCACTGATTAAAACAGCATGGTACTGGCACAAAAACAGACATTCGATTCAGTGGAATGCAACAGAGAACACAGAGATAACCCCATGCACACTCAGCTACCTGGTCCTTAACAAAAGGACAGAAACATATGCTGGAGGAATGACAGCCTCTTTAACAAGCTGGTCCCCCTGCAGGTAGTTTTCTGAAGAAATTAAGAACATTCCACTACAGTAATACACATATACTTATGTTTATAGCAGCACAACTCATAATTGCTAAATCTTGGAAGTAGTCTGCATGTCCAACAATGAATGGATAAAGAAAATATGGTATTTATAGACAATGGAGTACTACTCTGTTATAAGGAAAGATAAATCTGAGTAATTTGCAATAACAATTTGTGACCATACTC